>PVIY010002919.1:0-78270 GCA_004026745.1 Myrmecophaga tridactyla
CATCGCTTTTCTAGGGTACATAAATCCTTTCAAACCATTACACCACCATAAAATCCACCGTTTTAAGGGTACAGTTCAATGATATCTTGTAAATTTTCAGAGTTGTGTAAGCATCACCACAAATCATTTTTGATCATTTTCCATCACCCCCCAAAATAAACTTCCTGCCCAACTGCAGGCACTCTCTGTTTTCACCCACTGCCCTAGGAAACTGCTAATCTACTTTCCATCTCTATAGTTATGCGTGTTCTGGACATTTCATATAAATGGAACCAAATGATATGTGGCCTTTTGTGTCTCCCTTTTTCCATTTAGCATAATGTTTGGGGGTGCATAGCGTTGCAGCAGGTTATCAGTCCCTTTTTAGTGCTAAATAATTTCCACTGTATGTACACAGTGCATATATTTATCCATGCACCAGTTGATAAACACTGAGATTTTTTCCATTTTAGGGATCTTCTCCTTGATTTCTCTTAGCTATGCATGGACCAGATTTCCAACAGAGTTATGTTTATGTCCCATGTGCAAAATCACAGTGGCATTAAAGCCTTTAGCAGCATCTTCAAGAGAATGTGGATTTCTTTCTCCATTTTCTTTCGGACCATCTTTCTCTGCTTGTTCTCTCTCTTCCTCCTGCTTTTCTCTCTCTGTCATTTTTCCCTCTTTCTCTTGCCTCAGGTGCTGTTCTCTGGTCACAGAGCATGCGGCATGGTTAATTGGGCAGGTCCTTGAGTGGCAAGCCAGACACTTTGGGTTTAGTCTGGATTTAAGTCTGCTGTTAACTAGACCCTCTCTGAGCCTTAATGATTTCATCTGAAGCACATGGACCAGAACAATCTTATTTTATTCTTTCAGCAGACATGTTTTCTTAAAACGAAATCTTAGGCAGAATCCTGATGCAGGTCATTAAGTCGCTGCAAGGTGGAAGTGGAGAGTGGAGTTTAGGCCCTGTGGAGTCTGTTCCTGAGAGCTGACTGTCAGCCTTAGAGCGCTAGAGTACCTGGTTTGAAGTACCCTGTCTTAGTTCAGTTCTCAGAATCTACAGAAGTGCTTTTAAAAATCTCTGGTTACCCTAGCCCTTTTCCAACATATTCAGATGGAAGGAATCTGGGGTAGTGGCAAAAGCACTAGGCATACAAACCAGAAGACCTGGTGCCAACAAAAGCTATTTAAACCATATCTTAGATTCCTCATCTGTAAACTGGAAATGGTAATATATAGCATGCCATATTATTTGTGCATTTAACATACAAGAATTCAACTCTACACTTGGCGCAAAAAGAAATGTCACTGCTATACTGGATCTGGTCCTATTTGCCCTCAGATCCATTCCTCACTCCTCACCTCGGCAACAGGACTGATCCCTACAGGCCAGATGTGCCCAGTTCCCTTGTCAGCTTCCAGCTGGGGGCCACTAGCAGGTAGGAAGAAGGGAGAGGCCAGGGTATTTCTCCTCCTTTTCTCCTGGGTTGGCTTCCCTGGCACTGCATCTCCTTTATGGCTCCAGTTCCTGCTGGTCAGGCCGACCTCGGCTCCAGCTCAACCCTGGTGAGTCCAGCCCCTGGATTCTGGTTCTACCTCCTCTTTCTGTTTTCTTCCAGAAGTTTGGAAACCTCTGATTGCTTCATTGTCTTCTTTGTGCAAGCAGTTCGCTGTATTAAGGCTCCATCTGTTTGAAGACCTAGAATGGTTCCTCTTTTTCTGGTTGGCTCCAGGAAACAATAAGAACCTAAACAGGTAGACCAGTTCTATTAACCATTCCTCCAAAGGAACCTGTGCCCTGGAGGGAGGGGGAGGTGGGAGGCAAGAGACCCTAGGGCAGTCTCAGGCCTTAGTGCCCCTCAGTGTATTTAAAGTTAGGGAGGTTTGAGGAACATTCTGGACTTTATATGCAATCTAACTAATTTGCACAGATACAATCTGATGTATTCTGTCCTTTGTGGTCAGGAGATATTTATGTCTGTGTAGGGATTTCACCTTCCCTGATGACTATAGAACCCTAGCCCTCGTACAAGATAAAACTCTACTGAGAATTCCTGGGCAGCATAAAGATCAGATAAAAAAAGTTCATAAAATGTACAATTCTAAACAAAGATATAGCATTATTATCATTTATATTTCAGGGCCAAGTCATCCTACAACAATGCAATTTGATATTGTCATCTTTTTTTTTTTGTATGCTGTATGGTGGGGGTCACATTTCATTCTTTTTCCATGTGAGTATCCCTTTGTTGCAGTACTATTTGTTGAATTTTTGTTTGTTCGGAAAGTGCCTGGGTCAGAAATCGAACCTGGGTCTCTTGCATGGCAAGTGAGAATTCTACCACTGAACTACCCTTGCACCCCCTGATATTGTCTTTTCATGGGACTTCAGCAATTACTTTGGAACTTTTTTACTGTTCTACAATGTTTTCTACAAATGCTCCATAGAGGAGAAAAAGAGAGCGCCTTACTTAAGTCGACAGTTTCACCCCTTTTACTAGAAAGACAGAAAACCAAAACACAATCTTATTTTCTTTTTCATAAAGCTCATTGGAAGTTAGGGAATCATAAATGTGTCACTCTGCTCTTTGTTTTGGAAATGAAATTGGTGTGGGAAAAAATATGAACTTTTGACTTTACTGGCTGAGGGCAGTCAAATTATTTTTCTTATCATTTCTCTATATCTTTCTTAAATTTTTAGAAGAAGTTTACAATTCCATTTTTCTCTTCTCTGAGTCAGAAAGGTGATTTTTAACAACAGGATGTTCACATTTCTGCACTAAAATGCAAAGTACACTAATGCGAACTAAGCCCCCACAAATTTCTTCCCCTCCTAATAAGAATCTTGTGGGCATCTATTTTGAACAAGTAAATGTCTTGTCTTAAATCTTTGCTCAGATCTTCCTTCAAATTTCTTTACTGCTCCTGCCTCTTAGGGCCAAGCGCTGAATATTCTTTTTCATTCTAAGAGGGAAAGAAGCTAATGAAGCTAATGGGCCACTAATAAAAGCTAGCCTATTCAATTACTAATTTTCGTTTTGCAAAATGATGATGATGATGACAAACCCCATAAAATTGTTGTCTTGGGTTTTTTGTTTTTTTTTTAATTGAGAAGGAATTGCTAGCCAAACCTCATAAAATGTTTACCCTGGTTGCTGAGTGTGATAAATTTGTCTCTCTGGCGACACATACTTTGGGTGTGCCCGCAGAGTGATGGAATACTCTTCTTCTTGCGTGATCTTTTTTTTGGCCACCAACCAAGCAATATATCTGAATTTCTGTGCACATGTCCAGCTTTCAGATTTTTCCATGCCACCGCAAATGTAATAAAGAGCCCCCAAATGAATTTTTGAATAGTTTGAAATGCAGTCTTTCCTATTGCAACCAGCATTGATGGATGTTGCTAGATTCCTGTCACCCTGTGTGTGTGGTGGGGGGAAGGGGTGGTGGAGAGAGACAGGCGGTCTCTGTTTTGTTTTACACAGGGCTGAAGTCTTACAATATATGCTATGTAACCAGGCTAAGGACAAATAAGCCCCATGAATACATTTGCAGTGAATTGACCTACATTTCACATTAGATGAAACACACTTAAGTCATTAAATGAATTTCTCCCTCCGGTTCATTAGTTCTCAGCATGTGCTGATCCTTTCCCCATTTGTCACACAGCTCACGAAAGCTGAATATGGGAAAAAGAAGCTAAATTATTGCATCCATCCCCTTACCTGCTCAGGATATGGTCCCCGCAGAGGAATTATTACGAAGTTGGGATTGACCTGCTCTACTCGTGATGTTGCCTAAAAGACTGAGAAGATACACTTGCATGTCAGCCTTGTGGAATTCTACCAACGGCTGTGCCCATCAGCAGTTGTGTGCCCATGCTAGCATTTACCCAGGAGTCGTCAGTTATTTAGCGCTTAGATTCAGCATTACGAGAGCCTGCAAGAATGGATATAATGGCAGTCCTGAGCAGGAGAGGGGATGCCTAAAGAGGTTGGCAGTTTTCAAAATTCTCACTTGAAGCTCCAACACCCGCCCTCTCCCCTCTGTAGGTTCTCATTGAGTAAAAGTGTTGCCGAGGGGAGCATTGCAGGTTTGCCTTGGATACCATTTGTCATGCCAATCGGACCTATTTTTAAATGGTATTATCATTCTTGGTGTCAAACTAATGGGGGTTCATGAAGCTGCTGGTGCTGCTTCGGAGCGTCTGAGAAACAAATTGACATTATATTAGCTATTCTACTGGGTCCAGGAACAGTTGAGTGCAGTATTTTGATAAGTTCATAGATACAGTCACGCTCTAGGAAAGAGAATGCTGTATGTCAACAATGGTTGTCCCCAAATCTTATGTATACTCAGGTGGCATTATTATAGGTATAGACAATCTATAATATAATATGGTGGTGCACTGGGAAGACCGAGGCAGTGATATTTGTCCAGAATTTGGGACAGGACTTTAAGTATGTGGACAGAGTGGAACAAGTTCAGAGGTGAGCAATAGAAGAGGTGCCATATAAAGAAGTGTGATTATTAAAAAAACATATAACAAGTCAAGCCCTGAGCTGGAGCGACACACACAGAGATGAATATGCCACCCTCCCTACCCTCAAGCCAGTAAAGACAGAAAGGACTGAGAATCCGTTCCTAGGTAAAGAAGACTCCAGGTGCTCAAATATTTGAAAAGACCATCCTGTGGAAGAGGGATTAGTCCTGTTCTGTGTGTTGCTGAGGAGTAGAATTAAGTTCAATGGGTGGCAGCCAAGGGAGACTCATTTTACAAGGCTGGAAATTCCAGTGGTGAGAGGTGTGCAAAGTATGATGGACAGCTTGAGGATGTCATGTTTAGGAACGACTCTGTGAGTGTAATTAACAGCTCTGAATTATATATTGAGTATGGTTAAAAGGGGAAACATTAGCTTGTGTATATGGTGCTAGAATAAGATTTTTTTTTAATCCATGGGAATGCGCCCCATAAAAAGCGAACCCTAAGTCAAACCATGGACTATAATAATAGTACAATGATAAAAATAGGCTTTCATCCATTGTAACAAATGTTCCACAGCAACGCAAGGATTTTATATGGGAATCCTGTATTTTATGCATGATTGTTCTGCAAACCCACAATTTCTCTTAAACAACACAAAACAAAAAAAAAAAAAAAGAGGGAGAAGAGAAAACCAGCCCGATGTGCCCCCTGCAGGCAGGGAGAGGTAGTGGGGATGGTGACATGTGACATATACTCAGTCCCTTACTGTTTCCCCTTCCAGGTGCCAGGCCCAATCTCAAATTTTGTGGCTATGGTGGTGAGCAAAACCTAAGTCCCTTCCCTCATGGGGCTTGTGCCGAATGGGAAGAGACACACGTGAATCGATCTCACAAATAGTAAAATATAGATCTCACAAATAGTAAAAATAGTAAAACTGCAATTGCACGAAGTGTTTTGGCGGGACGGTACATAGCAATAGGAGGGCAGACCAGAGAGTACTTGGCCTAGCAGGGGAGGCTGGGGGGATGTTGAGGAGGGGCTCTCAGCCACTCGGGCTGAGGCTGACACATGAGGGGGAGGACAGGAACTTCAGGCAGCAGGACAGACCGTGCAAGGTCCAGTGGAGGGAAGGGAACTATCAGATAATGATGGACCTCACTGACCTTTAAGTTCCTCTACTTAAAAAAAAAAATTATAGTTATGTATTGAACGGGTAACATATACATGGAACAAAATTCAAAGTTTCGAAAGGGCACAGGGCGAAAAGCAGGTCTCTCTTCCAGCTCTGCCCTTTTAGAGACAGTCTCTGTTGGCAGGTTCTTCTGCTCTTTCTAGAAATATTGGAAGCATCAACAAATACTGTCCTTTTCTCCCTCCACAAATTGCAGGACACTATACATCATTCTCCTTACAATATAACCTGAGGCTCGTCCAGGACGTTTAGAGCAGTCTTTGTAACCACACAGCGACCAATTGGCAGGCACCAGGGTTTATTTAGTTTCTCCTCTGTTGAGTTCACTGAGGAGGATCACAAACGATACAGCAATGGATATCTTTGCCTGCGCATTTTGCACATGTGAGTATGTCTCAAAGGCAAATGGCTTGTTTTTTCTTGTAAAAAATCTTTCTTCCCATTTCTAATCACAAAAGTAATAAGTATTTACAGGAAAGTATTTAAACATTGAGGAAATACACAAGGCAGAATAGAAAAGTGTCCAGGAATCTCCCTCTCCATTAAATGACCATGATGAATGTCACTTTGCCTGGACAATTCCTCATCTAGGCGACTGATTAATATAATATTATTAATAATAATAATATTATTATTAAGAAATGTTATCACGTTTTCTTAATTCTACAGTGCATGTTTTGTTTGCATTTAATAAAACGAGGTTGAACTTTACCACTTGTGAGCCTGTAAAAGGGAAGACTAGAACCGCCCTCCCCAACCTTTGTGTGGAGGATATCCTTTCCCAGACCCCCTAGATAAGATTCACAAAGCCCCCCTGCTTTCTTACGACAAGGCCAGACACAGCCCTCCTGAATTCCCATTCTTTGCCTCATCCACGATTAGCTGAACTGCTTGCTCTCACTGATCAATCAGAGCAAAACACCTGCTAACAAAACTTGGCTTAAGCTTCTCTCCTTCTCCCAGGTCCCTGGACTTTTACCATCCTCAGCCTGAGCCAGCATACGGCCGCTCCTCCTGGCCCCTCCTCATGGCCCCTCCTGAGGATAGGCTGACCTCAGCAAAAAGCTTTCTCCATCTCAGCTTGCCTCCTTTTCATTCCACTTCCTCACTTCCCCACTCCCAGCTCTTTCTAGCTTTGTTTACTCTTCTCTATGAAAGAAACACCCTGTTGCCTAAACTTTGAGGTGTTTACAGGTACCTTACGGTCAGCGGGTTCTCCCTATTGCAATAGCTCCCCGCCACCAGCACCTTGCAATATTCCTTTCAAATAAAGTCTCTCCTTACAAAGTCTGGATTTGTCTCTTATTTGACCTGAAAAGGAGGGGGCATGTGGCACAATGAGCAAACAGTAGGTTCTAGAATCTCTCCTATATAGTTTGAGGCACAGACGGGAAAGAAGTCAGAATTCTTCCCAGAGGGACCAATGCATTCCTCTGCTATTACAATGGCTTATTTGTGCTTTTTTTTCCTTTTTTTTTTCCCCATGGGCAGGCACCAGGAATCGAACCCGGGTCTCCGGCATGGCAGGTGAGAATTCTGCCTGCTGAGCCACCACGGCCCACCGGTTTGTGCTTTTGTTTAAACTGGGCTATATGGATGGCTTCAGGCTGCGGATTAATTTGTCAACACGTGCATTTTCTAAGGAAAAGACCCATAGATTTCATGAGATTCTCAAGGGCATGTTCAACCCCCAAAAGATAAGAGCACCTTCTTTAACAGAGACCATCAGGTAAGTTTCATTTTTAAGAGTGGTGTCAATCTTGGCAGAGGGCTCTTGCACGAGTTCATGAATTCTTGCAGAATTTGTACAAAGTATTTAGCTTCATCTATGCAATGGGGATAACAGGGGCTCAAAGGATGGTTGTGGGGATTAAGTAAGTTAATATATGTAAGCACCTAGAAAAATGCCACCAAATAACAAGCCCCACATACTTGTTCTCATCTTCCCTGCCTACCCCAACCCCAGTGTGCCAGTCTGAATCTGTGGTGGACCCCAGAAAAGCCATGCCCTTTAACCCTCATTCAACATTGCTGGCTGGGAGCATTTTTGATTGTTCCCATGGAGATGTGACCCACCCAATTGTGGGTAGTAACTTTTGATTAGATGATTTCTATGGAGGTGTGTCTCTACCCATTGAAGGTGGAGTTGCTTATTGGAATCCTTGAAAAGAGGAAACATTTTGGAGAGAGTCCCTTTTGGTAGAGCCACGAGAAAACCAGGAGATGCCGCCATGTTCGCCATGTGCCCTTCCAGCTGAGAGAGAAACATTGAACTTCATCAGCCTTCTTGAACCAAGGTATCTTTCTCTGGATGCCTTAAATTGGACATTTCTATAGACTTGTTTTAATTGAGACATTTTCTCGGCCTTAGAACTGTAAAGTAGCAACTCATTAAATTCCCCTTTTTAAAAGCCCTTCTGTTTCTGGTATATTGCATTCTGGCAGCTAGCAAACTGGAACACCCAGTGAGAAAACCAAGGTTCATAAGTAGAGAGCAGCAGACTCTTGACAAATAGCCTAGCCCTCCTGAATAATTTCTACTCCAGCATCTTCCCCCAGGGCAGCAAGCTATCCCTTCCCAGGGATCAAAATGTATCTAGGTCATTTGAGGAAGTAGCCAGGCAAGAGGATGTTAAAGTGCTGCAGATGTTAGTTATGCAGCTAGTAAGGACAGTCTTTTACGGTACCAAAAACAAAATTCCAACAGCAAGAGAAGGAACTACCTCTAAACCAAAATATCTGAAAACTTAACAGTTCAAGTAGTGTAACCGGCAAGAACCGTGATTGCCCTCCTGTTCCTTCACGACCACCACTCTGTGAGAAGAGGTACATTATTTTACTTATTATAGAACGATGCAATTGAATTATGTTTTCTAAAAGGCACTTTAAATATTTCTGATTCTTTGAGGACTGTCAAAAAAGCACTCACACATTAATCCCTTCAGTTTTCTCCATCTCTCTTACAATGCCATGCAGTAAAGTCCTTGCACCAGCTAAATTGTACGTCGCAGAATGAATTCAGTTCTGCCTCTCAAGCATTTCCAGAGCACCTGGTCTGTGCCAGAGGCCTCAGATGAAACAGCCAGATGCAGTCTCTGCCATTGTTAGCTTGAAAGTAAAGCAAGATGATTGAATTAAATGATTAATCCATCTTTTCCCAGCTCTCAGTTCTGTGAGTCATGTCATGTTGAAGCGAAACCAAGCAATCATTTGCCACCCCAAATCCTTCAGAAATATTTATCCACAGCCTTCATGATGATCAATTGCTGCACAGGTTTCATCCTATTGACAGCACTCCCTCCAGCCCTTGGAGGGTGTAACGTGATGAAGTATTTGTACAGTGCTCAGGAACTCTTCATGTCGACAGTGGGGCAGAGAGCACTGGTAATTGCATCTCTATTTTTAGAGATAAGGAGCCCAGGTCTGACTTCTTGTCAGGGCTCTTTCTGGTGACATCACCATTCTGCTCATGAAATGCCTCCAGGCACTGTCCCTGCTGTGAGCTTAAGTCTTCCCTCCCTTCCTCTGTTGTATCTCCCATCTTGCCCAGGGGAAGTTCTGCTTCATTCTGGGGCAGGCCTCTTCCCCTATCTGTTTGGCTGGGTTGGGAGGCTGCGTTGGGGGTGGATCGGGGCTCTTTGGACAGGCCAAAGAGTAAGCAGTTATTAAAAGCTCCTGCTTGTAAGAGAGACCCCTGATACAGGGTTTCTGCCACCTACTCTGGCAGCTGTTCCCCAGGCCCAAAGTACCAGTCCAGGGTTCTCTGAGCATCTTCTCCCAGCATCAATGGGCCCTGAATTATTCATTTGAAACTCCCTGAAGGAAGCGTGTTTCCAGCTTGACTTGTTCCATATGAGGTTTTGATCTTAGGTGAGATAAATAGGTCATTTAAAGTGCTTCTGTGTATGACTCTGAGAGACATGCAGCCAAGGCTGCCAAGCCAGCTCTCATCTCAATTGTCCATGGCTGTGCACCCATGCTAACCCACCCAAGGCCAGCCCCAATTTAAGAATAGTAATATCTGATAGTTTCCAATAATAATAGTAGAGACGTGTGCTTATACTCAGGTTGGGGCAGACATGATGACCCTTCTTTATGGATGAGCGAAGGAAGCTGTGAGATCGGAACTCAGGGTCCATGGGGCTATTAAGTGGTAAAGTTGAAATACGAACTTACATTTCCCAATATTAAGCCCCAGACCAAGTTATAAAGTTGGCCAGGTTTATCCTAGAAATGCTGCCCTTGTGCATCCCCCTCTCCAGCTTCCAGTGCCCTTCAGTAGCCAGGAAACCCCTCCTTTATCGTCACCTGGAGGCCCGTCTTCCCTTAATGAAAGGCACACGTTCTGAAAAGGCCCACTTCTTTATCCATCCCATCAAAATTTCACTATGGTTCTAAAGAGATCACAGTTCAAAGGGGAAAGTAATAGGATTAAATTCATTTGTACATAGCTGTGAATTAATGGATAATTATTTAATGTATTTGTCAAGGATACTTGAAGAATTTCCATACAAAGGACTCCCCACAGGCACACAAAATGACCACTTCCTCTTTAAACTCTGTTCTAGGTGCCCCCAAGCAGGCATGCCTGGGTGGAGCTGGGAGAGGAGGTTCTCAGGCCCAGGGCAGGATTAAATGCTCAACCCATGAGCAATGACAGTAGGAAAAGTGGGCAGACAGGATGCATTAGAGCTGTGACTAATTCAGGGATGGACTCTGAATTAAACTGTGAAACATGGAGGCTAAGAACAAAGTTAGGTCCATTACACTGAAAACCAGTTCCCATTGATGGGCCACAGGCTCGAACTGTTGCTGAGTTTGTAAAACTACTCAGCTCCCTTCCCTGCTCTGTGCTGCCCAAGGGGGTAAGGCTCTGCTCCTGTGGCACACTCCAAAGTGGCCAGTCTGCTGCCACCCTCACGCCCCATGCCCACTTGTTTCTGGAAGCCCAGGAACACTTTGCAACAAGAAAGCAGGAGAGAGCCCATGCCAGGCTGCCAGCTTTTCAGTGGAAACCTCAGGGCTCCTTGGTTTAAATATTCCTCTAATCACAAAACTAAAATCCTCAGCCATCTCTCTCCTCTCCATTGACCATTGTTACCTGCCTTTCCAGACAATCTCTGAGACTTTGGTGATTGAATTCAATCCTTCTGGTGATTGAAATGAACATCTCTGAAACAGGCTCATCTTCTTTCTCGTCTCCTCCGGACTTTCAGTTTCATTCAGCAGGACACTCCCAATGCCCAGACGCTCCCTCCTGAGCTCGGAGATCTTCCACTAATGTGCCACAAGGAACCTCCGCTGTGAATGGGAATACACTTGCTGACCTGAACTGGCCACTGACCACGGCTCAGGTACTCTGCTGAATGCTGGGCAAGGATGATTGCATGTAATCTGAGTAATAATCTAATAACGCAGGTGCTCTCATTACCAGTCTTACAAGTGAGGAAACTAAGGCACAGTCAGGTTAAGTCCTTTGCCCAAGATCATAGAAAGTGAAGAAATTGGCATGTTTTTCCTAATACAAATAATGCTTCCATTAATAGGTTTAATCTTTGTAAGCCACAGTACAGATTCCTTGACGTAGAATGATGGGTCAAACAGAACACACGCTAAAATATGAATAAATCTTACCAAATTGTCCACAAAAATGGTTGTACAAATTATATTCCATCCTCTATGGATGACAGTGCCTGCTGACCGATGTGTCTTTGCCAATATGAGAATTTTCAATCTTTTAAATCTTTGTCAATATGAGAAGCAAAAAGTGGAATTGTTTTAACATCCATTCTTTAGTTAATCGTGGGGCAGAGAATATTTCCATGTTTATTGGCCAGTTATAGTTTTTTTTGCGCAGATATCATCGGTATTTTATTGTACAAAATGTTTCCTTTATTCCTGTTAGTTACCCAAAATAGAAATCTAGAAATAGACTTTGTTTTGTCCTCTTCTTTTCCTTCTATTTCTGGTCAATCACGTGCACGGACTCTGCCTCATAAACACCCCTAGGATTGATGCCTTCTTGTTGTCCCCAAGACCCCCCCGCCTCCCCCGGCTGTGCCAACCCTCCTGACCATTCTCGGAACAGTCCTTGGGAGCTGCCACTAGATAACCTCTGGGCAAGTCTTGTCCCACTTCATCCTCACTCACCGTGGCAGGTATTGTCTCTCCATTGCACGTTGTGACAACGTCCTACTGGCTCCCTGATGAGAAGGAATTTCCCGGGATGGCTACCTCTCCTTGACTTCTTCCTACTTCTCACCCAAATGCCTCCCAGCATCCTTCCGTCATCTGTGGAAGTCTACTTCACTGCAGACCCATCTCAGACCTTTCCGGACCAAGAAGGTCCCTGCAAGGTCAGAAAGTCTACAGCAAGGCTGGCTGCCCGAGAGTTCAGACTGTGGCTCATGGTCTCCCCTTGATGCTGATTGACTTTCTTTCTCTTTTTGACACTGGTTGACCTCTTTTCCCTTTCTTTGTGTCTATTCCCATCTTCCTTTTCTTTGTGCTTCCTCCTTTTCTGCTCTTATTTTCTTTGTAGCCTTTCATCCTGTTTCCCCACTTGTTTCTGTCACTCTTTTTTAGTTCTAATCATTTAATTATCTTTCGTGCTCCTCACAGAAAGAAGGGGGTCTCAGGTCCCCAAGAAGGAAGCAGGAGGCAAAAAGCACCACTTGATTCTCCACCTCGGGAAGGAAGCAACTTCTACTTTCCCTCATCTCTCAGAACAGCTTGTATAATCCAGGGGGCGCTCCCTACCAACTCCTCTCCAGACCCGTGCCTGGCTGCCCAGAGGCTCACCGCGTTGCCAGCGATTGGGAACTCTCGTTTTCAGGATCCAGGACCTCAGCCCAGACTGCCTTTGCCTGTCTCCCTGCTCGCACCATTTCCATGAGGAACTGTTGGCCCCATTCCTGAAACCGACCCAAATCACCTTTGCCCTGGGGCATCCCTCCTTGGGGGACCATCAGCCCCCAACCCCCCTCTCCACCCAACTGAGGTCCTAAGAAAGCCCGGGACAGTGCAGGCTCTCTGCACTTCCCACCTAGATGCCATAACAGAGCCCAGATTTTTCAGGCAATCAACCCAATGGCATCCCGAAAGCTGGCTCACTAGGCAAGAAAATGCAGAGACTTCTTAGATACATCTTTATAACGACCAGTATCTCCAATCTTCCCCAGAGGGAAGAAGATTTTTGTTATAGGATTAATCTTTTCTTAAATTAAAAAATATGTATTTTTTGAGCATATGCAAGGTAAAGAATTAGGCAAATCTGGGGTGATGCTGGGTAGGAAGGCAGATGGGTTGGAATAAAGTGGTGTTCTTTGATGGTTATGCAGCCTGGGCCTAGAGCAGATTCTGTGGGTACAGGGGCTGCTTCCAACAAAGGAAAGAAATCAAATGGGATCCAGTGAACCACAATCCACTCAGAATCTTCGGCAATCCTAACAATTCCAGTTTTCTGTCATCAATAAAGTCCGTGGCCATCGGCTCCTCACCCCAGAGGGGTGAAGGGCAGGCCTGCTCTCGGGTTCAGACGCAGAGTCTCTGTGGGTTCTCCTGCCCGAGCCCCTCTCCTGCAGACGAGGCAGATGTGCTGTCTGGGCCCGCCTTGGGCAGGGGGACGGTTTGTGGTCTTCAGAGCTTTTGTGCCGCCCAAACGGCTGTCCCACTGTTGGCCTTCCTGTTTCCACTTCTGGTTCAAGAGCCTCCTTAGATCACATTCCCTTTCTGTTACAGACCGTTTTATTCTCAATCAATTTTGTTGAGTTTAACTGAGGTTTGAATGTTTACAAACGAAGTCAACATTTGTTTTGCTTTGTGATTCTCCTGAAGCCTGGTGGTGGTCTCAGCCTCTGCAGCTGGTTCCGGCTTCCACCAGGTTATCATATCTCTGCAACCACAGTGTTTCCTAGAACCCTGCAGTTCAGATGCTGGCTTGCATTTGAATCAACCTGGGGTGTCTGTGAAAAATGCATATTCCTGGGCTCTTCTTCACATCTACTGAATCAAAATATCCGGGGATGGGAACCAGGCATCTATATAAATTTTTAATCAAACTGGCCAGGGGGTTCTGCTGGAAACCAGTGATGGATAGAGGACGAGAAGTGGCTCTGGGCAGGAGACCTTGGGAGAGTCACTTGACCTCTCTGTGTACAAGTTTCCTCAACTGTAACCTGGGGCTGATGATAGTATCTCCCCAGGGGAGTAGAGAGGCATGAACAAGCAAACACATTTAAACCATGCCTAGAACAGTGTCTTCACAGAATAAAGGCCCAATAAAGGCTAGGCATTATTATTCTCAAGCCCCGGGTGGTAGAGCAGGAGCTCCCAGGGTCCTTTCCCCTAGGGTTATAGGGGTTCATTGTCTAGCCCAGGGCTTTGTGTCTGTCGCTGTGCAGGGCTGGAGCCATGAGGTGATGGAATACTGACTTATACATGATCTCTAAATTTTCCAAAATATATATTCTATTATCCCACAAGACGGGACGCGCCACTGGGGCAGGAACTGGCCCTGCTCTGCTCCAACCCTCTGGACCCCTGGCTCAGTGCAGCAGTGGGAGCCCTCTAGAGGGAGTCCACTGCCCTGGCCTCTTCCTCCCACCCAGCCCAGGCCAAAGGGTCTCTATTTCGGCATTTGAATACCTCCCGAAACCGCACGGGCATCCCCAAAGCCTCTTTCCTTCTGCCTTCTTAGTTGGGGCACAACTTGTCCCTCAACCCCAAGGCTGTATTAGATAATAATGTGACCTGTGCATCCAGCACTGGAATGAACACTTAACCTGTATCCTCCCAGCAATTCCATCCGGCAGGTAACATCATTGGCCCCATTTTTCAGATGAGAGAAATAAGGCTCAGAGAGGTCCCATAACTTGCTTAAGACCACACAGCCAATAACGTGTGGGGCCAGGACCCCATATTCCACTCTTAACCACCTCGTTCCTCTGGGCAGACCCCTGCCTCTGCTGGCCCATGAGCTACATGGCAGGATGTTCCCTGCTTGCCCACTTTATACTAACTTTGCATTTCATTCTTTCTTTGCACTCTCCCCAGGCGGTTTCAGCAGGCTTGTCTTGTTTGACACAGTGCAGCATTAAGAGCTCAGACTCTGTGTGGGGTTGCATCTCTTGCTGACTGTGTGTTCTTGTGCAAGTTGGAAAGCCTCTCCATGCCTCAGTGTCCTCATCTGTAAAAGCAGACTCAGAATACTACCAACCTCATGCGGTTATTGTGTGGATTACATACAGGGCTTAGCTAGGTGACAGCACTAATCATCTGCGTATAATTAATTATTCATCATTATTGGTCCTACACCTCCATTTTCTAGGGTTGGCAAACTGTGGGCCATGCACCAAATCCGACCCACTGCCTGGTTTTGTATGGCCCACGAGCTAAGGATGGTTTTTACATTGTTAAATGGTTGGAAAACATGGAAAGAAGAATAATGTTTCATGATGTGAAAATTATACGAAATTTAAATTTCAGTGTCCATACATAAAATTTTCTTGAAACACAACATGCTCGTCTGTTTATGCATCTTCTATGGCTGCGTTCATGCTGAACCAGCAGGGCTGAGTAGCTGCGACAGAGATCAAAAGGTCCACAAAGCCTAGAATATTTACCATCTGGCCCTTTACTGAAAAACTTTGCCAACCCCTATTCCAGGGCATAAAGGGTTTATTCTAGGGGCTTCAGCATGGCTCTAGCCTGGATCATAAGGAGGTACCTGCTGAACTTGGTAAGTGTAAAGCAGCAGAGTTCCCATTTAGCCATAGGCCATATCGGAAAGAGCAGGCCGTGGAGCATTGCCACAATCTAGGCTTTGGACAGAGTGAGAAGAAGGAAAAGGGTACCAGGGGCAGAAACCATGATCTCTCCAGCAGACGTTCTTCATCATCTGACTTCCCAGAATTTCTCAGCCTCCCTGGCATCTAGGTGGGGCCATGTGATTAATCCTGGACAAAGACATATAAATAGAAAATCTATAACAGAGTCCATAAAACTTCCTTAAAAACAGCTAGCATGTACACCACTTTTTGGACTTTCCTTTTCCCTGATGCCTGGAACACAGATGTGATGGTTGGAGCTCTAGCATCTAGTTTGGACCGTGAGGATAAGAACCACTTCTTACCAATGGCAGAACAGCAATCTGGGCTTAGGCTGGAACCCCAAAGACTTTGAGAAACAGAGCCACCACGCCAGCCCTGAATTGCTTACCTCTAGAATTTTACATGAGAAAGAGAGAAAAAAAATATCTTGTTTAATAAGCCAATGTCATTTTGTGATTCTTTTGTCATTTTGTAATTCTTACTCTTAACCAAACTTAATCCTATTGATACAGGCCTCATGTTATCTTTTGGTAAGACTTTCTCTTTTCTTCCCTTTCTAAATTATCCTTGATCTTCATCTGCATAGTTGTTCCCTGTATTGAAATGTCGGGAAGCTGTGGTGGGGGAGAGGGGATAAATCAGCCTTGGTGATTGAAGTGGCAGTACAGGAGCACAGCTTTGGCGAGCACAGGCTTGCTAAGGACCCTTAAGCCAATTTCTGGACATCTGCAAGCCTGGCTAAGGAGGATGATGGCAGCATCTTCCCATCACCTTGGCGCTGAGCTAGGCATGTACTAAGAGACTGTAATTTATTTGCATTTTTTTTTGTATCTGAAACTAGCTATTTTCATTATTATCATTTTTTCTGATTGTTACCCTGTACCAAAGACAAGAACTACCTTTATGAAATGAAGAATGGGTGACTTCACTCCTTACCTTAAGACTTGTGGTCTCCAACTTTTCACATTGTAAGACAAAGACCAAAGTCCTTGGTCCAGTCACAAAACCCCTTCCCGGTCTCGTTTTAACCAACCTCTTCGTTTCCTCTCCCTTTGCTCTCACTCAGGACACCTGGGCTGCAGGCATGGTGAGGTGCCCCCTATCCCTGGAATCCCCCACACATTGCCTTTTTCCTTTTTAATGCTGGCCCAGCTCAAATGCAAGCTTTCCAGGAATATCTTGGTCCAACAGAATATTGTGGAGGTTAGCCACTAGAGGGACACTTCTCTAAGTTAAAAAGTAAAGTGTATGCGTGTGTGTGTGTGTGTGTGTGTGTGTGTGTGTGTGTGATAGAGAGAAATAGAGAGAGAGAGAGAATGCCTATGGGAGTGGTGTGGAGGAGGGTTGGGCCGAAAGACTTGCCCAACTTACCATCTTCCTCACCCAAGAGCCAGTGGTACAGGTTAGCAGGAGATAGAAATAGGGTAGAGATTGGTAAATTGGTGCTGAAGGAGTACAGATTATGCAACAGGACTGATGGTAAAGATTCAGAAATGGACAGCACAACACTACCTGATGGTAGCACAATAATATAAATGCTGAATGAAGCTGAATGTGAGTATGATAGAGGGAGAAGGGCTGAGGGCACGTATGAAACCAGAAGGAAAGATAGAGGATAAAGACTGAGATGGTATAACTTAGGAATGCTAGAGTGGACCATGATGGTTATTAAATGCACAAATAAAAAAAATTTTTGTGTGAGGGAGAACAAAAGAATGTCAACATTGTAGGGTGTTGAAAATGGATGATATGTGGGAAAAAGTACAATCAATGTTAACTAGAGTCTATAGTTAACAGTTGCATTGTAACATGCTTCCACTGAATGTAACAAAGGCTTTAGACCCAAAATAATGTCAACAGGGAGGAGGCCTGGGGGAGGGGTATGGACTCTGCAGAAGGAAAGGAAATGTCTTCATGTAGATTATGGTGGCGAAGGCATGTCCATATATTTAGGTTGGATTGTATGATGTGCGAATAAAACTGTTTAAAAATGAAAAAAAGATAAAAGAGCAAGTGGTAGAGCATGCTGACCTGGTTGGAGGACTTAAAAAGTTCTCGAGGCATGTTGGAGCAGAGGCTGAGGGCCAGGGAGGGGAGTGGGTTGTAAATGAAGGCGGGAGGGAGCATGGAAGAATGAAGAGTCTGGCACCGATTTCTCTTGCTCTCCTAATTCTCTAAATGAATTCAGAACCCGAAAACATTTCAAAAAGTTTCTCGAGCTAGAGTTCAAATCCCTTGCTTTCCTAACTCAGGAACTCAGGGACCAAATAGATTTAGATACCACAAGATCCCTCTTCATCTAAAGTCAGGTTCCAAACTCAGGAATCAAATGAATTGGCATCTCGTGGTGATGAAAATACTACTAGGGGATGATGTCAGGAGCCATTGATTGTACCTCAGGTACGGAATTGTTGTATGTTAAGAATGCTTGTGTTTGTATGTTGTTTTGTTTTGATAATAAAAAATAAATTAAAAAAAATGGATTGGCATCATGAGGGATATTTACACTTTATGCTTTAGGGAAAAATACATTGACATATATGATAAAATATTTGCTATATGACACTTAAAGAGTGAGTATTTTGAAAACAAAATTATTAGACTCCTAGAACTAATTGTATTACTTAAGAGTTATGTTTATTAAAATATTGACATCTTTTAGGGCAATGGTGGCTCAGTGGCAGAGTTCTCGTCTGCCACGCCGGAGACCCGGGTTCGGTTCCCGGTGCCTGCCCATGTATAAAAAAAAAAGGAGGAAAAAAATTGACATCTTTTAGGCTACTTATGTGTTTTATTCTATAAATCAGGAAGGATGACAAAAAGACTTATAATTGTCATTTTTTTTTCATGGTCACACTTAGGCGGTTGACTCAAATTCAATTTCTCCAAACTGATGTTCAAGACGATTCATGAAGCGCGAGATCCACATTTTTCTCCCCAGTTAAGTCGCCTTCCCGGTCTGCATACCTGCCTGCATTTTTCCTGTCTTTGTTAACACGGTTCTCCGTTCTAGGAACTTGCCTTCCAGGTCCCTTCTTTGGGGAAAAACATTGCTTTTCTAAACTGTGATTCTTAGAATCTGTAACACAGATTTTAAAATTGCAGAATACATTATCTTTATTGTTTTCTGAAGCTCAGTGTGTATCAACCTTGCTCCTTAGCAAAACCACCAGCTACTTAAAATGAGGACAGTATTTTCTTTGCTTTCCTTTCTTTACTGCCTTTTCTTTTTTTTTAATTCTTAATTAGGGATCAGACCAGTAGCAAGTTTTCAATAAATATCTCCTGAATCACTGCTCAACTCGCTGCTATTCAAAGGCAGACATTTGACTTACATGTACCAGGAGCAAACGGGGAGCCAGAGATAATAAAAACCCTGTGAAATGTAATTTCCTGTTTCATGTAATGTTGGCGTTAAATATTTCTACCATATCTCCTAGGAAATACAGAACAAATCAAAATTGAAAAATGTAAGGATGTCATTCTGAATAACTGCTAGAGAAACAAAAAGCCTCAGGTGTTCCTAAGCACAGACCCGCACAGGTGACAGGTCACGTGGCAAGGCTGGCCTTCCCAACGTGCCGAGCCCTGGGTCAGCCGCAGCCAGCCCGGCACCTGTGCAGGTGAGGGCTCTAATTCCATTCTCTCCCTTTGGAAGCTTGGGTTCCTGTTAACAATGCAACCCTCCACTTCAGCTGGGAAGCTGGCTGGTGGGCTGGCCTCGGAGGGGCTGTGTCGGATGCAGGGGCTGTGTCTGGAACGGGCTGTGGGGATCTTGTCTGTGGACCATCAGCTCCATTCCTGCCCTTCCGGGTAGTCCCAGGGTTGCAGAGTTGGGGCCGGGGAGGCAGCATTCCAACTACATTTCCCAGACTCCTTTTGCCAGCTGTTTCTGGGGGATTCTGCCACTGAGAGGCACTGGCAGGCACTGGGAAGGCAGGAGGAAGAAATAAGCTAAATTTTTCTCCTGTTCTTGGTGGAGCATCTGGCAGCAGCTGCAGCACCTGCAGGAGTGTGGGCGCTGGTTCCCTCTCAGCATGATGGTGCGGCCTCAGCAGCAGCTGTGACGGTGAAGGTGCCTCCAGCAGGCCGGCGGCGCCTGCAGCCCCATGCCAGCTCCCTGATATCTGGGTGACCCCCCTCTCCCTTGTGCTCCTCCAGCCCCTCCCAATACCTTTGCAATCTGTGCTGGGCATCAAATCCCTCTGTGTCCGAAATATGTAGGGTGCTCTTTTCCTGGCTGGACTCTTATTGATACAAGAGCCAAGATCGGAGGAGGTAAGTGGTCCAGAATGAAGGGCCCAGGTGTAGAGCCAAATTGGGCAGAAAAGTGAGGAAATGCAGGGACGAGACAGCGAACAGGTGGCCAGCTGCAGATGGCTTTCTATGCCACACACGTGTAACTGCACGGTGGGGGCACGCGGGCTGTGCAGTTAAAGGCCAGTGCCAAAGAGCACATCAGAACCTTTCCTAAGGAGAAGCTAAGTAGGAGGGGAATGGAGGAAGGGATGGAGAGGGCACAGAGGCAGTGAGATCCTCAGGGGTGGAAGAGGGGAGCCCACTGAGAGGCAAATGGGTGGTCGGGCTCCCAAAGACACAACTTGCAGTTCACTATTCGGCTTAGGGCTGGCCTTGCAGATACGCAATGGTGAGAAAATTGGATTTCAAGCTATGGCTTAAGAATACACATTAGAGTTAAGCTGGATTTGATAAAACCTTTTAAAATTCCAGTTTTATTTGGGCTTTGAGTTTGATGTTTCCAAATAAAAGATGTTCTCTTTCTTAGTGTTCCCCAGCCATTAGGCTGGGTGCAGTGACTTACTTCTAATGCATCGCGTACGGTAAAGGTAATAGGTTGTCACTTCCGAGATTGGGGTATGAAAAACTGGCACTTCTATCTTGCTAGTGCATTCTCTCTCACTCTTCTTGCTTGCCCTTTCTCATGAAGCCAGCTGCCTCGTTGTGAGCTGTCCTGCAGAGAGGCTGGTGTGGTAAGAAACTGAAAGCAGCCAATGCTAACAACCTGTGAAGAGCTGAAGCCTACCAACAACCCCATGTGTGAAGCTTGGAAGCAGATCCTTTCGCCATTGAGCGTTGAAATGACTACAGTCCCAGCCTGTGCCTCCACCTCGAATGCAGCCCCATGAGATGCCAGAACCCCATGAAACACCCAGTTAAGCTGAGCTTGGATCCCTGATGTCTAGAAACTCTTGACATCATAAATGTTGTAAACCACTGAGTTTGGGGGTATTTTGTTACACAGCATTTGATAGCTGCTACAGGTACTCTACCCTGAGTCCAGCCAAGGTGAGGGCTTCTTCCTCCTTCTCCCTCTATCTACAGATCCAGAGCATGGGCTCCCCATTCAGCAGGGGATAGATGGAGATAAATGACCAATGACTCTCTGAAGACTGATCCCATGGAGAAGCAAGGTGCTTTGGAGAGGGGAGGAACATATAGGAGATAAATAAACTAAGAGGGAGCAGGGGAGGGATAGATAGGAGGGTCCAAGGGAAAGGTCCTTGATAGCTGAGAGCTAGGCCCACCCCTGACAGATCAACTGGGGTTGGGGGTGAGTGTGCAGCGGTTGTGGTTGAAGCTCAGCCACAAATTCAGCCATAAGAAGAATATTGCATTTTCTTTGATTTACTTAAATTAATTTAATTAAAGCCTAATTCCAGCTCTAAGCCTCCATCCTGCTGGGCAGTCATTCCTAGGGCTGTGCTTCCTTTCCCAAGACAGTGCAAAGGTTGGAGCCATTCCTGGGGTCAGGCATTGCCAGTAGGCACTGCCTACTTACCTACTGCCCTTGTCTGTTCTGTGCCATCAGGTCTGCTGGCTCTACTGTGACTTTGCCCTCCTTGGAGCACAGGGCTGTTGGACAAGCTTAGGGCCCCAGGCCTGGGATCCAGCCTCCTGGGAGCACTGAACAGTGCTTCTCAGGAGGCCTTGCCACCCGCTTCCCTCCACTGGGCTGTAGGACGCAGGTCCTCTCTCCTCCTGGCATCATACACTCCTCTCTCCTGTCCCCACCCTGGAGGAATTTCCTCTGGGTCCGAAGCAATTCCTCTCTCCCTCTTGCTCCATGCTTCTATCAAAGTTCCACCAGCTCTCCTCAAGTAGACACACTCATATGAAGGGCTAGACTACTAAACGATGGGACCGTGTTCTTCAAAAATGCGAATTTCAGGAAGGAAAAAGCCCAAGGAACTGTTTCAGACTAAAGGAGGCTCAGAAAGACATGGCACCTAAATGCAATGGTGCAGGGAGCACGGAGAGTTCAGTGGTGGAGTTCTTATCTGCCGGGCTGTACAAAGGGGTTAGGTTTCCCACCCGCACCCCCACCCCCCAAAAAGAGTAAACACAATCGTGATCTTGAATTGAAACAAAGAATCTGCCCCCGACCCCAAAAAAATAATGCTAGAAAGGGCATTATTGATACAATTGTTAAAATTTTAATATCTTCGATATATTAGATAGTAATAGTATATCCAGGTTAAATTTCCTCAATTTGTTAATTGTATGGTAGATATGTAAGAAAATGTCTTCATTATTAGAGATACACACTGAAATATTTTGAGCAAGTGTGTGTCCTCAAGTGGGTTTGGATAGATAGAGCATGCAGAGGAAGTGTCCCAAGTTCTCGATCACCTGGCAAATAGTGGGCAAAACAATTCCTCATTATGTTTACGTATTTATTTATTTGGTGGGGGGTGGCGGTGCCTGGTTGGGGAATTGAACCCGGGTCTCCCACATGGAAGGCGGGCATTCTACCACTGCACCACCCGTGCACCTTTTATAATTTCTCATTATGTAATGAAGAAGTTTCAAGCAAGGCAGTAGACAAGAGGGCCTTGGGGCATAAAAGGGTTGTGGCTGAGACAAAGGGTTGGCAGGCGCTTGGAGAGCCCAGCTCACCTGATTCACTTCCAGGGGCATCTCCTCTGCCGAGGCCCTTACCGCAGATGCACCGTGGAGGAGTTGAGGCAGCGAGGGGGGATAAAAGGCAGGTGGTTGCTTAGACCTGGGTGCGTACGTGGAAAATGGGCTCAGGAGAGGCTGTGATGAGACTGGCGAGGTGCTGGCCTCACACTTAGGCTCCAGGGATCATGACCATCCAGGCTAAACTCACCATTTCCCTGGACAGGGCCCCTTGTTGAGGCTGCTGGTGCAGGCAAGACGCAGCTGTGGCTGCTCCACTAATAGTCTCCCCTGGGGAGGGGTTTATACGGTGTAAAATTCAGAGCTTCCCCAGAACCCGAGGAGTGGAAGTTGAGGTGAAAAGGAAAGCTATGAGGTAGCTGGAGGACACGGTGGAGTTTACATCGGGTGTGTATTTCACTCATCAAGTTCAGCTGACTGTGCTAGAGGCTGCCGTGCACGGTGGAGGGGAGAAAAAGGAGTGGGAAAGGAAGAGAATAAGAACAAGAACCGGTGTGAGAGAGAAAGAAAGCAAAGCTCTGGGGTGTTTCACCTTCCCTTGTCGTTGTCCACACCTGTAAGAACCGTCCTTTCATTAAGTTTTATTTAATCACCCTTTGCATGAGCTTTTCATTCCCTCAGGACCTCACCTGGACAGTGGTACAGTTCACTCAGGCCATAGAGAAAAGTCTAGAAGGTATGTGCCACTCTGCTAACAGTGCTTACCTCTGGCAGATGGGATTATAGAGGAATTTTACTTTTTACTTTTTATTCTTCCATCTTGATGAATGATTTTAACATTCTTATGCTATTTTTATAATCATAAAAATGCTATTACCTTTGAGTACTATAAAAAATCCCTGGAAAGTTTGGTTTGGATTGCACTAAACCTCTATATTGATTGGAGAAGAATTGTTATTTCTAGAATATTTTATCTCCTCTTCCTGTACACATGCTTCATTTATTTAGTATTACTTTTATATTTATATTTTTAATAAAACTTGCTTGTCCTGGTGTGCGTTTAAAGAACAGAAGGACTCTAAAATGTATCCAGTACCTTCTTCTCTGTGCCAGCTACTGTTCATTCATAGGACTCACTTTCAATACACAGACTTAAAACTTGCTGGGATAATGGAACTGGAATTCTGGCCCAGATCTAGGTGATACAAAAGCTTGTATTTTCTCCATTTCACCAGGCTCCATTAAGTTCCTCACACTCTAAAGTGCCTAAATTGGGTGTAGACTAGATAAACCATATTATATCCATTACATATTTCATGAAGCTATTTCCCCTTCAGGCAACCAATTACAAATTGGATATACTACAAATACAGACTCTAGTATGAGGTTATAAATTGTTCTTTAAAATATCGAATACTCTTTGAAATATAACTTCCTTCTAATGACTGTAATGGCCTATTTGAAATATACTCACTTCAATGAATCAGGACTTTAATCAGCATTAAAAGTAATCATCCTTAAGCACTTTTGGAATGTAACACTTTTTCCATTTTATACACCCATAATCATTTCTTCTTTAAAGTTATTTGCTTTCAATGGCTATAAAGATGCTTTTGAAAATCGGCAGTCTTAAAAAAAAATTTTTGTTGTTGTGGTAACATAGAATTTGCTATTTTAACCATTTCTAAGTGTGTACACTTAGAAACTCAACAACTCAGGGGCATTAATTACACTTATCATATTGTGCTGCCATCACCACCATCCAATACCAAAACATTTTTTGTCATCCCAACGGAAACTCTGTACCCATTAAGTGATAAGTTCCCATTCCCTCATGTCCCCAGCCCCCAGCAATCTCTGGTCTCTGTCTGCATGGGTTTGCTTATTCTAGATATTTCATATAAGTGAAAGAATACAATATTGGTCCTTTTATGTCTGGATTATTTCACTTAGCATACTATTTTCAATGTTAATTCATATTATAGCATGTATCAGAACTTCACACCTTTTGATGGATGAATAATATTCCGTTGTAGATATATGCCACATTTTGCTTGTCCACTCATATGCCGAGGGACGTTTGGGTCCTTCCACTGCCTGGCTATTGTGAACGATGCTGCTATGCGCAGTGGTGTACAAGGTTCTGTTTGCGTCCCTGCTTTCGGTTGGTTCTTTGGGGTATATGCCAGAAGTGGGATTGCTAGGTCCCAAGGTCATTCTATGAAATCAGTCATTCTTGCAGAAAGCTAATGCAAGATGTGTAATGCAGATGTTTTTGTTTCTTTTCTCTCAGGCTTTACAGCAGCTGTGGTGCAGCCCCTTAGGGTTATAGGTCAGAGCTGGCACAGCCCGGCTGATGGAGCTAGGTTTCACTCTCGGTTCTGCCATTTCTTGCTGTGGGACCTTGAGCAAACTATTTAACTTCTTTATCAGCCAGCAAAATAGAAATCCACTGGCAATTTTAACAGAGAGAATTAAAAATGGGGAATCGGTTAAATAAGGGTTGGAGGATTGCAAAAGCAAAAAGGCATCACAGAATGAACACAGAGTAAAACTACAGGAAGCAGCCCCCCACCTTTAGGGCTGGGGGTCACAGGGAAGAAGTTGGGGTTTTCAGAATCTAGAAGCTCAGAGAAGGAGCCTTGTGGAGCTGGAGCCCCTACCTCTGAGGTGAAGGGTCGTTGAGAGTTCCAGCCCCCAGAGTCACAGGGCAGAGTGTGGAGGTGGGTTTGCAGCCTGCATCCTTTCTAAACTACAACTTCTTCACCAGTGGTATAATGGATTAGAAATAAAAACAGTTTTTTCTTCAAAAGGTTGTTATGAAGATTAAAAGAGATAATGAATTTAAAGTGCTCAGCCCAGTGTCTGGTAATTTGCAATGCTCCATTACTAAGGGCTTCCATTTAATAAATCACATTAATGTCAAGACATATACAAATGAAGTCAGTGTCAAGGAAAAACTAAAAACATTCATTTTATATGCAAATTGTTTATTTGGTAGACTGAGTCAAGGAGAAAAGACAAAAGGTACAGGTGGGAGAGAGAGGAGAGGAAAGAAAATAAAAAAGGAGAGGGGAAAGAGGGGGGAACTACGGAAGTCTTGGAACAATGACTTGTTTGCACATTTTTTGGCAAACTGATAGGTTAGAAGCTAGCACAGATGAATCTGGGCATTTTATCTCTGAGTAGCCTGACTAGGGGTACCAAAGAGAGCAATTACACTTGTCTAGCGATTGTTCAGAAAACTCTAAGAGTTTTGCTATGAGCATCATGCAGCCTCTTTGCTGTGTCAGGGTCCCTCCATCAGCACTGCCGTCTTTGTTAGGTAATCCACGGCTGCCCTATTTCCCTCTTTGGGAGGGCTTACCAGAGTTAGTACTTTAGGCAGGGTTTCGACCAGTGATTCTCAACCTGGGCTGATGCCGGGATTTCCCATGGAGCTTTAAGAAACCAATGTCCAGGTCCTGTCCCTCCAGATCGTGGTACAACTGGTTGGCACAGAAAGACTCTGCGACCATGTCCATGACCAGGTGAAGATTTATGCATGCAGTTATTTATTCACCAAGTTTTATTTGAGTGCCTACTGTGTGCAATGTACTCTGCTAGGCTCTGCATTTACGAAAAAACTCTGGATTAGCCAGAGTCAGTAGACCTGGCCGCTAGTACTGGACTCATGCTATGAAGTCCAGCAAGCCACTTAACTTTCTGCATCTATGTTTTTCATATAAAATGGGAATAATAGCATGTTCCTTTCTTCACTTAAATTTTTTTTCAAAGTGAAATTTATTTGAAATTTTTAAGCCTATGGAATCCTGTACACAAATGAAATATTCCAAGAGAGCAGGGATTCTCTGCAGCTAAAACCTTAGGAGAGGGGACAGGGTGGACCAGGTTTAGATCAGAGGCAGATACATGTCCAGAAGACTGAGTGATACTCAGAATGAAGGGGATACTTGTGTGGGAGTCTAGCAGGCCGATTAAATGTGGAGCAGGAGAAAGGATTGGC
The DNA here is from genome assembly GCA_004026745.1 of Myrmecophaga tridactyla. Taxonomy (NCBI): domain Eukaryota; kingdom Metazoa; phylum Chordata; class Mammalia; order Pilosa; family Myrmecophagidae; genus Myrmecophaga; species Myrmecophaga tridactyla. Next base: position 26,379 of record PVIY010002919.1, read on the forward strand.
CCAGGGCACTTCTTGATCCCAAGGAAGAAGATGTACCTTTGGAGAAGGTGGCCAAGCTAGAATAAGGACTTATCAGGAATATGGTTTTTAAAAAATCATTGCCTACTCAAGCATGGTAAATACGAGACCCATCCCCTTAGTCTGGAGGAGAGGTTGACATCACAGCTGTGTATTTCTTTATTAGTGGAGGATGAAGGGAATTGTTTATCAACTAAGCTACACCAGGCCCAAATCCAGAGGCTGGGGCGGATCCATCAGATGGTCACAGAGGTCCAGGTGAAGGCCCGTCCGCCGGGTCTGGGCCACCTAGAGGCGCGTGTCTATTCTGGGGGTGGGATAGAGCAGTCCACAGTGGGGTCCCTCACCAAAGAGGTCCTGATGACTCATAGTGTAAACTCAGTAGGTCATTCTGAAGATTACCTAAGATTACATATGTGAAAACAGTAAGCAAAGAGCAATTTTTTGATGAAACTCAATTGCATTGTGCAACCAGAACCATTTCAGTACCCACCTCAGTCAGAATAGAGTTGTTTTCTTCTCCACCTTACAGACCAGCACTGTAGAGCAAAGAGGAGTGAGTACCAGATTAGAAAATGGTGTGTATATAAGATTCGATTTCTGTAGAAAAGTATTTTTATGGCTAGAAAAAGGCTGGAAAGATAAACACTGAGATGCTAGCAGTGGTTATATCTTAAGTGTTGAACTTATAAATAATTTCAATTTTCCTCTTTCATTAATCTACATTTTTCTGAAATTTCTACCAAATAGATATAGTTACAAAATTAACACATAAAAGCCATTACGGCTTTTTAAAAAGGAAAGGAAAAGAGGTTGGGAAGCAGAGTCCTGTATCACTAGGAACAAGGACGCTGGTGAGCCAAGTCCCTGAGCCTTTGCACAGACATAAGGTAAATTGCACAAAAAAATTTACTAGCAAAATCTATTTCTTGCTTAAAACCTCTAGATTGTTCCAATGCCATAGAAGCTCTGAAACCCAGAAATACTGGACTCTCCAAGAAAAACAACTGGTTTCATTCCTCTGCCCCTTAATGACAATACCCCTTTTCAGCCTTGAAGTAGTTAGGGAGTCATTACGCAGATATCCCTCGAGATTGAGAGATAATTATCAAATGAGAGAGAGGAATTGTAATCGAGAAATCAGGATTTAAGGGGTGGTTTTGATTACTGAATCATTATTTAGATAATCCATTTTGCTTTCTGGTCTGGATTAGACAGATGGAAACTCCTGAAATCTCTAAATTATAATCCAGCTGCCATGATCTCTGATAATGAATGTGTAGAGCCCTTATCTTCTGCCCCTGTGATTGTAAGAACCTTGTGACTAACCTTCATTTGTACCCAGTTATCCAGTTTTTCAACTTTAGAGTCTTATAATCACTAAGACAGACCCTAATGTTTATTAATGAAGAGTCTTGGGTCAGCCCAGAACTAACCCACCCCAAGTCCAAAGTTATCTTGATAACTGAGACCAGATCTAACTGAAACAGGCCAGCCTGACATGCACAGTGGTTAGACTTTAACCTACAAATCACCTATACTTCATCATATTCTGCCATTTTCTTACCTATGACTAAGCATATGATCAGTCTGTGCATGCTCAGTTTTTAGATCACCTCTAATTACACTATCTGGGGCCAGTGTGCTCATTATCCTAAACTATCAGAAATACTGCAGTTCGGGGAGACAGATTTTGGGCCATAGGCCATCTGCTCTCCTACTGTGTGCCTAGTGATAAACTCTTTCTCTCTTTGAAAAAAAAAATCTATTTCTTGGTTGCTTGGTTGAAATCTACAAGGAAAGTTCTGGTGAATCAAAATGAGGAAATGGCTAAGACCCATAGAAGAAATGCTTCCTTGGGCCTTTATCTCTATTTTTCAGTGCAAATATCTCATAGGTCTCTGCGCTAGCTGTAGGTAAAACAAGTCTCTGATATTAATCATTCAATAAGAAAGAGAGAGAAAAATTTTAAATGGAGGCCTTTCAAAGACAAGTCTAACAAATGCAATATAATTTAAATTCCTGTATCCTGACAAGAGCCTTTATTTTCTGAAAGCAAAGAAAGGAAAGCAGGGCGAGCTTTGTCCACTGCGACTCTCCCAAAATGATTTTGATCATCATTCCACCAAAAAGAAAACTTTCCATAGTGGTATTTTCTCTTCAATACATTTTGAGGGTCTTTTGATCTCTTCAAATACACCCATTAGGAATAGCCAACTAATTCATCTTCTCCCAGAAGCGTACCCTTGGAAAAATGGCCATTAGGAGGGAGGTGAGTGAAAGAGCTTCCTCTCAAATACTTACTAATGAGCAGAAATTTTCAGTTTACTTCAAAGCCCCGAGACAGGCCCAGGAAGACCAGATTTCTGTCCACTTGGAGTCATCTGTGGCCTCGTTTTGTGAAGCTCTTTGTTCTTTTTTCTTTTTTCATCTAATTTTCTCGTTTATAGCATCATGTTTTGGTGAGCACTGAAATTCTGAAGCAGTTTTTGTTTTGATTCATGGTTTAAAACCCTAATTCTAACTACCGCGCTAAGCAATGTCATGCAGCCAGATGAGAATGGTGAGAGGGTCTACTACATCCAGGTGGGCTGCACCTGCTCACTGGGCAGGGAGCCACAGGAAGAGACCCCCAAGGCTCAAAGGTGGGGTTGGGGAGCCGGGTGGGCGTATGCAGAGGTGGGGAGGGAGGGAGACCTTACTGGGAAGGAAATCCCTGTCCAGTCTGCCAAAGATTCTCAAAATTAGTTTTGAACAGATAATACAGGCATTATGTAAAAAATTAAAAAGTTACAAAAAGGTAATGCCGTGGTGCTAAGTGTATTTTATGCAGGCACATTGCATACAACTATGCAGGGAGTGGCCTGTGCAACTCCAGAGAATGCTGTTTACATGGTCCAAAATTTTTATGCTTTATTTTTTCTAAATAAACTTTTTTTTCTTGTGTTATGTAAAGTACACATCCTTATTGGGGGAAATGTGGTAAATACTGAAAAGTCCAAACCACACAAAAATAATCTGTAATCCACCTACCCAGTGATAACCTCTGTCTACATTTGGATGTGGTTCCTGTCAGCTCTTTTATACCTTGATTTTTTTCTTTTTTTTTTGTATGCTGTATGGCAGGGGTCACATTTCATTGTTTTTCCATGTGAGTATCCCCTTATTGCAGCACCATTTGTTTAATTTTTGTTTGTTTGGTTTTCGTTTGTTTGTTTTGGGAAGTGCATGGGCTGGGAATCGAACCTGGGTCTCCCGCATGCCAGGCGAGAATTCTACCACTGAACTATCCTTGCACCCCCACTTTCAGTTCTTTTAAAAACACACATTTGCTAAGTGTATTAAATAATATAATTGCTTTAGTTAATTGCATTTCTTCTCCCATGTGCTAGCTACATCTGTCTCTTTCCAAAGGTCAACTGTAATCAGAGCCCAGAGAAGGCCTTGCTCTATGAGATCAAACAACATTTGGATTGGGGATGCCTAGGATAGCAAGAATCCAGCCTTTCAATTGTCATGTCATATCTATGCTCTGTAACTAAAATCCTGTGATTGGCTAGGGTTCGGGAAACTTCTAGCAACTTCTGGTCAAAATCTACCCCCTTGGCCTTCTGGTGTTTTAGAAACAAGTGGTTACAAATTGCCACAGGCCTATGAAGAGGTTTTTATCTATTCATGTTGAAGTGAAAAAAAATAAGGACAATGTAATGTTTTTTAAAGAATGAAATTTATTCATTTAGAAGAATTGCCTTTCATAATATCCTGCCTTTTATGTAAAATAAGTTTATGTTTTTGAAACAAAGAAAGCTTAAAAACTATTTTCTTAACAATAACACAGACATGTGCACACAAGTTGCAATCCTCTATCAGTGCTCCAAAATATTTTTGAAATTTTACTGACCTGTGAAATCTAAAAGTCTTAAAATTATTGAATTTTTTTCTTTTTTTTTGAATTTTTACTATTTATTTTTTAAACATAACAACATACGAAAATGAATGTTCTTACTATGTGATTGTTACATTCTTGGTATATAATAATTCACATCATCACATAGTTGTATATTCATCACCATGATCATTTCTTAGAACATTGGCATCAATTCAGAAAAAGAAATAAAAAGAAAAAAGAAAAAAACCTATACATGCCATACCCCTTACCCCTCCCTCTCATTGACTGCTCGTATTTCCATCTACCCAATATATTTTAGCCTTTGTTTCCCCTATAGAATTATTGAATTTGATAGGAACCTCGTACTGGACTAAGACCTGGGCATTGTCAGTTTATTCTTTGCCTGGGTCACCCAAGGTATTCTAAATGTTTGTTGAACTGTTGAAGCTGGGGCACTCTCTGATACACGAGGTCTGAGAAAGGGGATTCTCATTTGCTGGGTAGTGTTTTATATTATTTTTATTGTGGGAGTGTTCATAAGGATGCCAGATATAAGTATCATTATTCTTGTTTACAGAAGAGGCAATGAAGACTCCCTGAGATTAAATTGCCCCAACCCACATCCATAGTAAATTGCAGAGCTTGGATTAGAACCCAGTGCCAGGGACCTGACCTATCCCACTTAACCACATCCAGGTCACAAACCACCGGACGAGGGCGTCTGCTCGCCACAATTTGGGGAGAGCCAACCAAAGGAAGAGGGTCTTTGCTCTTATTTAAGTTTGGGAAATGTCCTAAATAAAACAGAGCATATGGTATCTACCTTTCTGAGATTTACAATGCCCCTTAGAATATCAGAAGTTCTGAGAACCTCAGTAATAAAACTATGAAGTGTGGTTTATAGACTTGGTCAATGGAATGTTTGAATTGTATTGCTATTGATCTGTGAATAGATAAGTACCAAAATGAGTTGGGCAAGCATATAGAAACTTCAGAGCGATTTGGCAAATTGATTTCTTTGTTGACTCCAATTTTTTTTGCTTGTCTTTGTATTTTGTTTTTAATGTGTTTTAGAAAAAATTTGTCTCAGACAACTTGGACATTAAAAAAAATTGGACATTACATAGTTTGAGAATCACTGGTTTAAACCCTTTTTTTTTCAGATATATTTGACCACAGAACTTTACTAAACACTACTCTACTAATAGCCTATGGAACTGGAGTTTTGCAGACTGTGTTTTGGAAAATGCAATGTAAAAATTTAACCAGACATAATTCAGTCTTTCTTTAATAATTTAAAAAGCACTTCAGGATTTTAAAGTGTCTCAAATCCCTATTTTAGAATAACAATCTTCACTGTGCTAGGGCTGGGTTAAGTCTCAGCTACCTCTTGTAATGCACCAACGGTCAGCTATGTTTGTCTCCTAAACAGCCTGAGGGTGAATATTGATGGTTAGTGACATGCCTTGACAGTCTAAACAAACAGTGAAATTTGCAAAAAGCAGAAACACTTCAAAAAAAAGGAGAGGTATGAGATGCTGTACTTCGTGCTAATTAAAATTTCATACTTAGTCAAATTAGCTACTCATATTTTAAAGAAATTTAAGACTGTAATATGTTATGAACATTTTATTTCATTTTATCATTTCTCCAAATATGAGTTGAAAGGATTTTTTAAAAATCCGTTATTTTCCTCAAATCACCTTTTAGTTCAGTGCTAATTTAATCTCTTCATCATTAATTCAAATTTGCAAAGCGAAAAGAAAGCAGTTTCTCAGTTGATCATGAGCGATAAAGAAAGAAATGGCTTTATTTTTAAGTTTGCCATATGATTGCTTGATTTCTCTCTTTTTGCCAGCATGCCAGTTATTTGTGTGCCCTTACCAGCACCCCGTCCCCTCTTTCTGCTCACTTCTGGGTATTTAGGATTCTGGAGCTGCACAGACTTCCTTTCCTGATGGTGCTAGGTTCTGCCCTTTGGAAGCGCTGTTAAGAGACTCGAAGGTAGGGGGAGAAGAGAGCAATTCCCTTCCCCTGCTGACATCTGCGAGCGGCGCTGCTTCAGCGGAGGGCGGTCCCAGCGCCAGCACCGCGAAGCCTCTGCTCGGCCCCAGCCCCAGTGCTCGGCGCCCCCTAGCGGCCGGCGCCGGCAGACGACGGCTCCACTGCGGGGTCAGCGCGCCCAGGGCTCCGCCCCGCGCGGTCTGGCACTGGTAGGTCGGTCGCCCCCCTGTACCCCACACGCCGCATGGCACCCCAGAGAGGGTGCACCTGAGTTCCCCGTCCCTCTTACGTTCCCCCCGCCCTGGGAATAATAGTGTTTCCTCAAATTACTGATATTTGGGTTATTTTATCTTCCATTTTAGCTTTCAGCCCTTCCAACACGTTAATAACTAGTTGCCTATTTTAAATCCCTTCTTTGTGAAAACAAAATACTAATCAAAATATTAAGAAAAACTGGTCTTGGCACCCTATTTAAATACATATTAAATTTAGTGTTCAATAAAGACAACCTTTGAACATATATGTTTAAATCCACTGACAGGACCTCTTTACCAAAATTTGTACAAAATTGCACCTGATGCTGAAGTAATGAAAGAAGCAAGCAAATCGACGAACAAAAATAAAGGTAGACGGATGGTGGGAGGTGGGTGGGAATGAGAATTAGTGTTTCATAAAATAAATAACAACAGATACTGGCTTTAAAAATGCATAACAATGTATTTTCTTATGGTTTTACTTCTACATGCGTTGAACAAGAGTTTCCCAAATTTTGTCCCCAGAACACTGATCTTTGCTTAAAAACAAAAGTGGGGTGGGGTGGGGTAGCTCTGGGATTCAGTGCATACATCTCCTTTTGGAGATTAACAATGTGTATCAGTTTATAAAGCTTTGAGACAGCCTAAAGATATCTACTTAAACAATATTTTTCAAAATTTAATTGACCATGGGAATTTTTTTCTATTTATCAATAGTAAACAATCATACTTTAGAACTTGTTATGGGCCAGAGATTTTGTAAGAATTATTTTCTTTAATCCACTGCTTAACATACACACACACACCCATTTCTGTTACATCCCTAAACAACCATTGCTGGTTCTCTGGATTAAAGGAGATGTTAGATAAAAAGATAAACATTTCATCATATGTTATGCTCACCTCCTTACACATTGTCACTCTAGGCCATAGTTGACTTCTTATTTTAATTATAAACCTTTCCTTACACTGAAAAAATAGCATGAATAGCTAATATATGGTTTTCCTTAGCCATATGCTGGCAATACAATAAGATAGACAGCATCTACTCTAGAAACTGCTTTCCCTTCACAGAACGTCCTAGGATTAAATCACAGAAAGATGCAGGAGCACAGAATTATTCCGTGCTTTCCACATTTCTATTTAAACACAACACTCATCTTAACGTGGTAAGTGAGAAAGCCACAGTCTTGAAGGCTATCAAAGAAAAGCACAACCGTATGCCTCGCGCTTTGAGCTACAGGGTAATAATTGAAATAGTTCAATATCCTGTGCCAAATGGGCCCCTGAGTGTGGAGCAAAACTGAGCCAGTTTCCATTCAGCTCTCAGGAATCCTGTAATATTTCTAGTGCAACATACAGGATCACAGCACACACAGGAAAAGCTGCTTTCTTTTTTTTAAAAGTTAAATCATCATTTAGAGGATCTTTTTTATTTCTATTTGTTCGCATGCAAACAGGCTCAATACATGCTGTGGCTGTCCAGAGATTGCAAACACTACTTTGAATTTGAATCTGGATGATTCTAATAGGAGCCATGATTTGGTTCTGGCTGAAAATTCTCAATCTGGTTTTCCAGGACAGGCTGTTGATGGGCTGCTGGCTAGAGCTCAGGCCTGGTCTGGCAGAGCCTGCTTTATCCCTTCCTCCTTTTTCCCTCCCTTTGAATGGGCCTTTGAAATATCCAGGCGCTAACAGCTGCTGGAGGTGGAGCAGAAAGGCTGGCAGGAACAGGTGGTCCCACCTGTGTCTCAATGGTGCCAGCTCTGACAATGACAGTGGTCACCGTGCAGGGGCAAGGAAAGTGGTGTCAGAAAGACAAAAGCAACTGTGGGGAGAGAAGGGAAGCAGAAATGTTAGGATGGGAGTTAGAGGCAGGAGAGAGAGAGAGATGAACGTGAGGCAGAAGCCTTTTCAGCTACTTTGGAGCAAGGGATTTGGGTCTTTGGAGGGATTTTCTAGTGTCATTTAGCACCAGTGAGTCAGGAGAGCGCACTCAGAAATTAAAGTGGACAACAATTCTTTTAAAAATATGGCCAGCTAGCTAGTTTTCTTAGGTCCTCTGATCCTACAATTCCAAACAGGGTTTGAAATGATAACCTGCCGGCCAGAAGTAAACAGACTGTACACATTCCCCAGGCTGGGAGGTGAATAAGTCTGAGGCCTCTTGTCGGAAGGTTTGAACAACCTAGGAAGTCAAAGGCCTTCAGGGGTGTATTAGTTGGGGTTCTCTAGAGAAACAGAATCAGCAGGAGATATCTGTAAATACAAAATTTATAAAAGTGTCTCACACAAATGTGGGTATGTGAGTCCAAGTTCTGTAGGGCAGGCTGTGAGCTGGCAGCTCCAATGAAGGTCCTCAATGAACTCTCAGGAGAGGCTTGGCTGGTTGAAGCAGAAAGAATGACTGTCTCTTCTGAATTCTCCTTAAAAGCCTTCTGGTGATTAGATTGTGTTACTCATTGCAGAAGACATTCCTCTTAGCTGATTGTAGATGCAATCAGCTGTGGATGCAGGCAACATGGTCATGGTTTAAGTCCGTGATATGTCCTCACAGCAACAGACAGACCAGTTCTTGCCCGACTAGACAACGGGGTACCACCACCTGGCCAAGTTGACACATGAATGTGACCATCACAAGGGGGAACCAGAAGGCCCAGGAGCAAAGGACAAATCGAAAGGCAGGAGCAGGATCATCCCTAAGGAGCAGGCAGGCTGAGCAGCCATGGGCTCTTCAAGGTCCAAGGCTGGTCAAGTTGGCCCCAAGCATGTCTACCTGTCCACTCACCTAGACCTCTCACACCATTTGTTCTTTTTCAGGTAAGTCTCTAAAGAGCAGGATCAGATACCTCAGGTACTCCACATGATCCCTTTTACTGTTTCAGCCCGCCCCCTCCCTAGCATCCGTTGTGTTTAGACTTCTGGTACTTCCAGTCTTCCTTGGAGAACTGCACGTGGCTAGTGGAGCCATTTGGCCACATGCACAGAGAGCCAGAAGCGCCTGGGAGGTTCTGCCTATGCAGCCCTTAGCCAAAGACTGAGGGATGCCAAGATTTGGAAGCCCTGAGCAGTGGAGACAACCAAATCCATAGACCGAGCCCCCACCACCACACACACATGGAAAGTGACTCCTAGGGGTGTAAATCAACCTGGCAACATGGGACAGAAATCTCAGAATGAGCTAGTACCTGGCATCAAGGGATTGAGATAACCTTCTTGGCCAAAAAGGGGGAAGAGAGAAATTAGACAAAGTAAAGTTTCAGTGGCTGAGAGATTTCAAACAGAGTCGAGAAGTTATCCTGGAGGTTATTCTTATGTGTTATGTGGATATCCATCCCCTTTTTAGTTTATGGTGTATTGGAGTGGCTAGAGGGAAGAAACTGAAACTGTTGTGCTGTGTTCTGGTAGCCTTGAGTTTTGAAGACGATTGTATAAAAATATAGCTTTTGTAGTGTGACTGTGTGATTGTGAAAATCTTGTGTCTGATGCTCCTCTTATCTAGGGTATGGAGAGATGAGTAAAAAATATCAATAAAAATATTAATGGGGCGACAAAGGTTAAAATAAATTGGTTAGATGGAAATACTAGTGGTCAATAGGAGGGAAGGGTAAGGGGTATGGAATATATGAGTTTTTTCTTTTTATTTCTTTTTCTGGAGTGATGCACATGTTTTAAAAATGATCATGGTGATGAATATGCAACTATGTGATGATGTTGTGAGTCATTGATTGTATACTATATATGGAATGTATGATACGATTTATCCATAAAAATATAATATATATATATATAAGAGTTAACAACAACAACAACAACAAAAACCAGAAAAAAATAACATGGCCTATAGAAGTAGTGAAAAAACTGTTTGCAAGTGGATGTTTTGAACTTAACTAGATGATATTAATCCATTATATAAAAACATTGTGTGAACAGGCAGTTGTTTGCTGAATAAAGTGGGAAAACTTCTATTTGAACATGGCAGGAAATGTAAAAATTATGGTAGGAAGGAATGAAAGCTATGGTAGAAATAGAAAAATCTGAATAAATGGAATCAATTTTTGCTTTTCTATTAAATACTTTGGGACCAAAGCACAAAGAACATGATATTAATTTAACTTAAGGAAGTACTTAGGGCTGAAAATATAGGGTTCTGTTTTTTAAAATGTAAGGAAATATCTCTTACATTAATTTAAAAAATATTTTTACTGAGAAACTTTCACACATACATTTCATCCATAGTATACTATCTATGGCTCACAATATCATCACATAGTTGTGTATTCATCATCATGATCAGTTTTTGAACATTTGCATTACTCCTGAAAAAGAAATAAAAAGAAAAAACTCATACATACCATACCCCTTACCCCTCCCTCTCATTGAACACTAGTATTTCAATCTACTAATTTTTCTATCCTTTATCCTCCAATCATTTATTTATTTGTTTATCCTTATTTTTTACTCATCTGTCCATACCCTGGATAAAAGAAGCATCAGACACAAGGTTTTCACCATCACATGGCCACATTGCAAAAGCTTCAGGAATCAAGGCTATTGGAACACACTTCAGCAATTTCAGTACTTTCTTCTAGCCACTTCAATGTGCTATAAACTAAAAAATGATATCTATATAATGTGCAAGAATAACCTCCAGGATAACCTCTCAACTCTGTTTGAAATCTCTCAGCCATTGAAACTCTATTTTGTCTCATGTCTCTCTTCCCCCAATTGGTCAAGAAATCTTTCTCAGTCTCATGATGCTGGGTTCTGGCTCATCTCAGCAGTCCTGTCCCACGTTGCCAGGGAGATTTACACCCCTGGGAGTCATGTCCCACAAAGAGGGGAGAACGGTGAGTTCACCTGCCAAGTTGCCTTAGAGAGAGAGGGCACATCTGAGAAGCAAAAGAGGTTCTATGGGGGTGATTCTGAAGCAGGATGAAATAGGACAACTGTCAGTCCCTGGTTTCCTATTCAGCTCTGAAAGAGTTAATAGACAACTCCAAGCCTCTTGTTTCTTATCTAGCTCCAAAGGAACTAATACAGAGTTGCAAACTTCAGCTGCAAACTTTCTGGGACAAAATTTCCCTCAAGCCCCCAAACCTCCCCAAACCATTGAAACCTCCCCAAACCATTGAAACCACCCCAAGCCATAAAAGCTTGTAAAATTCTAGGCTCAAAGCAAATTCTTAGCTAATGATAGGAAGCATAGGGTCAAAAAGATAGTTAACCATTTGCCTAAAGACAAATTTTAGGTATGTGACAACAAACCATGAATTCTGTCAGCTATCTCCTCCTGGTAGTCAAAGTTTACTATGGAAACCTGCTGCCAACCAACTTTCCTATAAAAAACAAGCTGGCCCACTTCTATCAGTGTGTGTCCCTCCCTTGGGCATGACTCTTTAACATGTACTTTCCCCTTTTGATAAACTTCTCTCTTTTTTTTTTTTTTTAATTTGCATATGGGCAGGAGGCACCAGGGATCCAACTCTAGACCTCCAGCACAGCAGGTCGGAGCTCTGCCTGCTGAGCCACAGCAGCCGCCTGATAAACTTCTCTTTTAATAAACTTTACTACTTATTCCTACTGGCCGTCTCGTCTCTAAATTCTTTTAGTTTCGTGACTATCGAACCTGGATTGGTGTTCAGCTGGCACCGTTGCCAGCAGGGCACCGGTTACAACTCTTAGGCCTAAATTTAAGTAGGCTTAGCCTATCCTTTGCAAGAATAAGCTTCATAGGGGCAAACCCCAAGAGTCAGGTTGTCTCCACAGCTTTTGGGTATATCAGGAATTCCCCAGATGAGGAACTTGAATATTTTCTCCTTTGTCCCTATTCCTCCAAGGGGACTTTGCAAATACTTTTTTATTCTCTGCCCAAATTACTCTGGAATAATAGGGACATTACACTAGTCTGTACAAACTAACAAGATCTCATGCCCTATTCAAGATTCCATGTTCAAATAAACTGATCATACAAGTTAAATTAGATAATACACTACTCAAAATATAGATTTTGCACCAAAGAAACATCTCTCCTTTTGTTCTCACATAGAAGTTGAAGTTTTAAATATGGACATCATCCTTTACCCTGTATTCTGATTTACCTTAGTCCTATCCAGATCGGCTTCATTCATATCTCTAGTTGAAGTCTGATCACTTTTCCAACTTTTTTAACAGTTGCTGTATGAGGTAAGACTGACTTTCACAGCTTCAGTGCTCTAACTCTGAGTTTCAGGTGCCACATAAATATCCAAAGTTTCTGGGTACCACCAAGTTATATACAAATAGCTCAGTATCTCAGAATTTAGAAATAAGTTACAGCTCTTGAATATATGTGACTGCTATAAGAGTTTATAATCTAGGCCCTTTACAATATGCTCCCACCTAATAACCCATACTCTGAATTTCAGTTCTCTGAGTTTGTATATTATAGGTTGTCCATATGATTTAGGCATGATAATATTTGTCTTTTTGTTTCTGACATTTCATTCAACATACTGTCCTTAAGTTTCATTCATTTAGTTGCGTGCCTCACAACTTCATTCCTTCTTGTAGCCACTCAGTAGTCCATTGGATGTATCCCCCATAGTTCTACCTTCCATTCCTCAGTCGTTGTACCCTTAGGCCACCTCCATCCATTATGAATCACACCAGTGTGTACAAATGTCCATTCCTGTCCCTACTCTGAGTTCCTCCAGGTATATACCTAGCAAAGAGGTTTCAGGATCATATGGCAACTGCAATCCTAGCCTCCTGTGGAACCATTACACTGCCCCCCAAGAAGCTGCACCTCTCAGTTTCCCTACCAACAGTGAATAGGTACATCACATTTTCTCTAGCACTTGTTTTTCTGTTCATTTTTAAACAGTTTTATTCACTCATCATACAATCCAGTCTAAGTGTATAGACATGCCTTCGCCACCATACTCTATATAAAGACATTTCCTTTTCTTCCACATAGAATCCAGACCCCTTTCCCAATGTCCCCGCATGTTGACACTTAGTTTTAGCATAATGCCTTTGTTGCATTCAGTGAAGCATATTGCAATGTTACTGTTGACTATAGACCCCAGCTTGCAATGATTGTATTTTTGTCCTGTATACTATCCCATTTTCAACACCTTGCATTGTTGACATTCATTTGTTCTCCCTCATACAAATACATTTTTTTATTTGTCCATTTAATCACCTTCATTGTCCACCTCAGACATTCTTAAGTTATTCCATCTTAGTCTTTATCCTCTACCTTCTCTTCTGGTTTCATACATGCCCCCAGCCCTCTCCTTCAACCATACTCAATAAGGCTTCATTCAGTTACTTATATCATTTTGCTACAATTAGGTAGTATTGTGCTATCCATTTCTGAATCTTTACAATCGGTCCTGTTGACAATCAGTACTCCTTCAGGACCAAATGCCAAATCTCTACCCTCTTTCTATTTTCTGATAACGTGTGTTCTTTTTTTTTTGAAATTTTCTTTAATCTTCCCTTTTTATTTTTGTCAAAGTAATATAAGCACATGGGGAGAACATAGAATTGTGTAAATAATAAAAAGCACACTACCCCTTCCCAGTCCCCAATTACACTTCCTAGAGGCAACAATACTTTTTATTCTTGTATAGTATTTCATTCCAGTAGATGGATATACCGTACTTTAATGAATTTCCTAATGGAAATGTGGATAATTGCCATTCTTTTCCCCATCAACATTTTATAACGTGTGTTCTTAAATTCAACTCTCAGAGTTCGCTCATTAGTGTTAGTTCATATTAGTGAGACCATACAGTATTTGTCCCTTTGTTTCTGGCTAATTTCACTCGGAATAATGTCCTTAAGTTTCATCCATATTGTTACATGCTTCATGACTTTATTCTGTCTTACAGCTGTGTAATATTTCATTGTATGTATATACCACAGCTTGTTTAGCCACTCATCTGCTGATGGATATTTGGGCTTTTTCTATCTCTTGGCAATTGTAAATAATGCTGCTGTAAACCTCAGTGTACAAATGTCTGTTTGTGTCCTTGTCTTTAGTTCCTCTGAATATAAACCTAGTGATGGGATTGCTGGATCATATGGCAACTCTATACTTGGCTTCCTGAGGAATCTTCAAACTGCCTTCCAGAGTGGTTGTTCCATTTCACATTCCCACCAGCAGTGGATAAGTGTGCCTCTTTCTCCACATCCTCTCCAGCATTTGTTTTCTGTTTCTTTTGATAATGGCCTTTCTAGTGGGTGTGAGATGATATCTCATTGTGGTTTTGATTTACGTTTCCCTAGTAGCCAGTGTAGTTGAGCATCTTTTCATGTGCTTTTAGTCTATATTTCCTCTTACATTAATTTGTAAGTCCTAGATGTATACGATTACTCTCTTACAAAAAAAAAAAATCTCAATATGAGGTTGGTGTTGATAAAAACTATTTTTTTGTTGTTGGAAGTATATTATACCAGAGGATATACAGTGCATGTCTATAGTTTGAAGACCCTTTGAATCTCCCCTCCCCAACTCTTGCATCCTTTCCTCTCCTTTAAGAGCTAACAGGGAACATGTCTCTTGATGTGCTGCTGCTGCTGTGACCCCCACAGCCTCGGAGGAGGGGCTCGGTGGGTGGCACTGGCTGGCATAGAAAAGGATGCCACAGAGAAAGAAAAAGGTTAAAGAAGCCTCTGAATATCAGAATCTAGAGAAGAAGGATGCAGAAACCAGCAGTTCTGCCAATGTGAAAAGGAAGTGTAGATTTGAGGATGCACTTATTGTGATATCTGATGGTAACGGAGAGGAATAAAGGAAGAGAATGGACTGCAGAAAACGAAGACAGAACAGTCAAATAGAACAAAGTGTTTGGCTAAAAGAAAAACTGCACTGTGGACTCACACGAAAAGAGGCCAAGAGCAAGAGTGACAGTGGGACTGCTGCCCAGAATTCCCTAGACTTTAACAAGAATGAGAAGTGTTATCTCTGTAAATCCCAGGTCCCATTCAGAGAGTATCAGTGTCGTGTAGATGCCTGTCTCCAGCTTCCAGGGGTGACCAAGGAGATGGTCCTGAAGGGGGCGGTAGAGTGTGCTCAACTGTGGCGGGAAGAGGCAGCAATGATTGAGGAGCACAAAGGAAGAAGGCCATAATGAAGACCGCCTCCTCAGCCTCTTGGACAGTCCCAGCACAAGTCTGCAGATGCAGAGATAATAACCACGCCTTCAGAAACAGAAGCCGTCAGGACTACCCCACCAGGGATGAGAGAGGCAGGCTGCAGGAGAGAGATGCCCGGGTCCCTGGCACATCTCAATTGCAATGATTCTCCCAAGTCTTTTGTTTCCGTTTCAGAAGCCGCAGATGGCTTGGTGAACTTCAAGAAGCAATTTGCTGTCCAATCAGGTAGGGGTGGGCCCTGTTCATTGAGCTGTGGTGGTCTCCAGGTCATCGTGGGGCAGCCTTGGCCCCCCAGTTTTCATCACCAACACCCATTCCACAGTCTGGTTTTTATGTTTTCTATGACCTATGTGACAACTGTGTATAGTATTTTGTTTTATAACAGTCAGTTTGAATCCACTTTTAGCAAAAAAGAAAATTTTAATATGTTTATCTGTGTTTCACATGAAATCTTATATCAATAATTGAGGTTTTCCTTTCTTCCCCCCTCTATGTTGCCAGGGTTTGGGGTGGGGAATATTTTAATTGTAAAGGTACTTTTTAGACTCGTAATTGCATGTTTCTGAGTGAAAAAAAAAAAAAAGCTAGCAAGGATTTTAAAATTTGTTTCAATTATTCCCTTGCTTTTCTTTATAGCTCTACACCTAGATATGCAGACTTCAATAATATATTGCTTAGCTTTGCATGTTTTAGACCTTTAGATAAATGGATCATACTGCGTGTGTTTTCTCTGTTGCTTTTTTTTCCTTTGAACATTGCTTTTGAGATATCTAAATGGCAGTTCATTCAGTTTCATTGGGCTACATAATTCTATTGTATGATTATACCATACTTTTTAATCTTTTGTACTCTTGATAAAATTTAGGTTGTTTCTGGTTTTCTGAAATTATAAATAGGACTTTTATGAATATTCTGTTGATATTCATGTTTGAGATCTTCTCTAGGAATGGAATTGCTGGGTCCTATGCATCTTTAACTTTACAGACAATGTCAGGTTGTCTTCTGAAGTACTGTGCCTTCACACTTCCACCAGCAGCATTAAGTTGTTCCATAGCTCTGTCTCCTTGACAATTACTTGACAGACTTTTAATTTTTTGATTATGCTAGGGGTAAAATGTTACACACATTTGGGGTTTTGATTTGCACTTCCCTGATTACTAATGAGATTGAAAATCCTTGCATAAGTATATGCAAGGATATACTTGCATAAGTTTATTGGCCATTAGGGTTTCTACTGTGAGATGCCTGCTCTTAGAGAAGGATTTCCCAGGAAGATAATAAATTTTCACTTCAGAACCCCTCTCTTGCACAGACTCCTTCCTAGGCCCTAGTTATATATTTACAATTCTGTTTTACTTTTCTTTAAAAAGGACAGTTAACATGGCACAAGCTCCAAACCCCACAAAACCTAGATATACAATCCTGCCTATTCACTTCTCCCTCCTCCCAGGTTTGATTATCTGTTTCTATATGCCACATCTTCCTCTTTCTTGGGTAACTCCTTGTATGTGAAGCATATTCTGCAGTGACATTTAAAAATATATATTTTTATTGACAAAACAACATACAAACACAAACATCCTTAACATACAAACATTCCATACATGGTATACAATCAGTGGCTCACAATATCTTCATATAGTTGTATATTCATCACAATCATCATTTTTAAAGAACATTTGCATCACTCCAGAAAAAGAAATAAAAAGAAAAAGGAAAAAACTCATACATACCGTACTCCTTACCCTTCTCTCTCATTGACCACTAGTATTTCCGTCTACCCACTATATTTTAATCTTTGTTCCTCCTATTATTTGTTTATTTTTTATCCATATTTTTTACTCATCTATCCAAACCCTAGATAAAGGGAACATCATACACAAGTTTTTAACAATCACACAGTCACACTGTAAATATTATATCTTCATACAATCATTTTCAAGAAACAAGGCCAGGCGGCTGCCGTGGCTCAGCAGGCAGAGCTCTGACCTGCCATGCTGGAGGTCTGGAGTTCGATCCCTGGTGCCTCCTGCCCATATGCAAATTAAAAAAAAAAGAAACAAGGCCACTGAAACATAGCTCTACAGTTCAGGTACTTCCCTTTAGCCACTCCAATACACCATAAACTAAAAAGGGATATCCACATAATGCGTGAGAATAACCTCCAGGATAACCTCTTGACTGAAATCTCTCAGCCCACTGACACTTTAGTTTTTCTCATTTTTCTCTTCCCCCTTTTGGTCAAGAAGGTTTTCTCAATCCCTTGATGCCAAGTCCCAGCTCATCCTGGGATTTCTGTCCCATGTTGCCATGGAGATTTACACCCCAGCAAGTTATGTCCCATGTAGGGGGAGAGGGCGGTGAGTTCACTCGCTGTGTTGGCTTAGAGAGAGAGGCCACATGTGAGCAAGAGAAGAGGTTCTCTGGGGGTGACTCTTAGGCCTAATTTAAGTAGACTTAACCAATCCTTGCAGGAATGTTTCATGGGATGAACCCCTACAGTGACTTTTTATGAAAGGGTTATTCCATATTCATATATGACTGATAATTTTACTGGATGTATTAGTTTTCCAGGAATATCATAACAAATTACCACAAACTGGAGGCTTAAAAGAACAAGCATTTATTCTCTCACAGTTTTGGAGGCTAGAGGTCCTAATCAGGTGTCAGCCAGGCCGTGCTCCCTCCAGTGTCTCTAGAGGAGGATACTTCTTTGCTTCTTCCAGCTTCTGGTGACACTGGCATCCCTTGGCTTGTGGCAGCCTAATTCCAATCCCTGCCTCTGTCCTCACAGGTCTTCTTTCCTGTGTTTCTGTGTATTTTCAAATATCCCTCTTCTTCTAAGGACACTATTCAATGGATTTAGGATCAGTCCGAATCCAGTATAATCTCATCTCAATCCTTGAATAATTACACTCTGCAAAGAACCAGTTTCCAAATAGGGTCACAATCACAGGTTCATGGTGAACATAGATTTTGGGAGACACTATTCAACCCACTATAATGAATTTAGGTTTTCAGTCAGTAATAATTTTCCTTCAAAATTTTGAAGACTTTGCCCCATTTTCTTCTAGATTTTAATATTGTTATTGAGTAGTTTAAATATATGGTGATTTTGATCTTTTATATGTGAACTTTTCCTTTTCTTCTGGAAGTTACTAGGGCTTTCTCTCCATTCCCATTGTTCTGAAACTTCATGATGACGTACCTTGATGCGGTCTGTGCCCATCTGAATCTGTGGTGGACCCCAGAAAAGCCATGCCCTTTGATCCTCATTCAGTATTGCTGGGTGGGAGCATTTTGATTGTTTCCATGAAGATGTGACCCACCCAATTGTGGGTGGTAATTTTTGATTAGATGATTTCCATGGAGGTGTTTCTCTACCCACTGAAGGTGGAGTTGCTTGCTGGAATCCTTTAAAAGAGGAAACATTTTGGAGAGAGTCCCTTTTGGTAGAGCCACGAGAAAGCCAGCAGACACCACCATGTTTGCCATGTGCCCTTCCAGCTGAGAGAGAAACACTGAACATCGTCAGCCTTCTTGAACCAAGGTATCTTTCTCTGGATGCCTTAAATTGGACATTTCTATAGACTTGTTTTGATTGAAACATTTTCTCAGCCTTAGAACTGTAAACTAGTAACTCATTAAATTCCTTTTGTTAAAAGCCATTCCATTTCTGGTATATTGCATTCTGGCAGCTAGAAAACTAGAACACAGTCTATTTTCATATATTGTACTGGGTTCCAGGTATTTTCAATATAAAACGCATTTCCTTCAGTTATGAAACATTTTCTTGTATTTGTTCATGATTTTCTTCTGTTGGTTTTCTAATTTCTCTTTCTAAAGTTCCTTTTATGTAGAGAGTCTATATAATGTCCAAATTCTGTCCTTTTTTTTTTGTATGCTGTATGGTGGGGGTCATATTTAATTCTTTTTCTATGTGAATATCCTATTATTGCAGCACCATTTATTGAAGTTTTTTTTTTGGGGGGGGGGCAAGTACATGGGCCAGGAATCAAACCCGGATCTCCTGCATGGCAGGTGAGAATTCTACCACTGAACTACCCTTGCACCCCAGGTCCTGTCATTTTTTAAATTTATTTTTATTAGAGAAGTTGCAGGTTTACAGAAAAATCATGCAAAAAACAGAGTTTCCATACCAACACGCACACTTTTCCCTATTATCAACACTGTCTAAGTGTAGTACCTTTGCTACAATTGATAAAACAACATTATTGTAATTATACTATTAGATATAGTCCCTACTATACAAAAAATATAATACCACAGTACCGGCATTTATAATTACCTATATGTTACCTTTATCAGAGGTCTTTATTTCTTTATGCTGCTTCAATCCGCACTAGTGTCCTTTCCTTTCAGTCTGAAGAATTCCCTTTAGCACTGCTTATAGGTTAGGTCTAGTGGTGACAGATTCTGTGAGCTTTTATTTATCTTGGAATGTCTTAACCTCTCCCTCATTTTTGAAAGACGGTCTCATTATAAAATTCTTGGTTGACACTTGTTTGATTTCAGCACTTTAAATAACTGGCCCCACTGTTTTCTTGCCTCCATGGGTTCTGATGAGAAATGGGAACTGAATTGTACTGGGACCCCCTTGTGCAAAACATGTTTTACCTTTACAGCTTTCAGAATTCTCTCCCTGTCCTTGGCATCTGACAGTGACTGCTCTGTGTATGGGCATGGTTCTCTGAACCCTGTTTGGGGTTCACTGGGCTTCTTGAAGATGAATATTCATGTGTTTTTTTTAATTTGGGGAGTTTTCTGCCGTTATTTCTCTAAATAGTTCTTCTGCCCCTCCCTTTCTTTCTTTTCCTTCTATGTCTTCTATAATGCATATATTGGTATATTTGATGGTGTCTGTGGTGGTTTGGAACTGTATGTACTCCAGAAAATTATGTTCTTTAAGTTAGTACCTTCCTGTGGGTGTATATCTATTGTAAGTAGGACCTTTTGATGAGGTGACTTCAGTTAAGGCATGGCCCAGGGCAGGTCTTTTTTTTTTAAGTTTTATGAATAAAACAAATCAACATGCAACATGAACATTCCTAACATATGAACATTCCATACTTGGTGTACAATCAATGGCTCACAATATCATCACATAGCTGAATATTCATCACCATGATCATTTCTTAGAACATTTACATCATTCCAGAAAAAGAAATAAAAAGAAAAAAGAAAAAACTCATACATACCATACCCCCATCCCTCCCTCTCATTGACCACTAGCATTTTCCTCTACCCAATTTATTTTAACATTTGTTCTCCCTATTATTTATTTATTTTCAATCCACATTTTTTACTCATCTGTCCATACCATAGATAAAAGGAGCATCAGACACAAGGTTTTCACAATCACACAGTCACATTGTGAAAGCTATATCATTATACAATCGTCTTAAAGAAACCCGGCTACTGGAACACAGCTCTACAGTTTCAGGCACTTCCCTCTAGCCTCTCTAATACACTTTGAACTAAAAAGAGGATATTAATATAATGTGTAAGAAAAACCTCCAGGATAACCTCTCAACTCTATTTGAAATCTCTCAGCCACTGTTACTTTATTTTGTCTCATTTCGCTCTTCCCCCTTTCAGTCAAGAAGGTTTTCTCAATTCCAGGGCAGGTCTTAATCCTTCTAAGGACTGATCCTTAGTCCTTATAAGGGACTGGAATCTTTTTAAATGGGATTAAGAGAGAGCGAGTGAGCAAGAGAAAGCACCATGGAGGCAAGAGATAGGAAGCAACGAAATTTGGATGAGAAGGGAGAGACAGGCAGATGCCACCGTGTGCCTTGCCGTGTGGCAGAGGAGTCAATCAAGGATTGCCAGCAGCTGGTCTTTAGGAAGAAAGCATCACCTAGATGATGCCTTGATTTAGACATTTTCTTGACCTCAAAACTGTAAGCAAATATTCTCCCATTGTTTATTGTTTAAGCCAGACTCATTTCATGGTATTTGCTTTAAGAAGCCTAGGAAACAAAAAGAGTTTCTTAGAGTCTGTTTGCTTTCTAAAATTCTTTTTTCTTTCGGTTCCTCAGTCTGAATCATTTCAATTGTCCTGTCTTCAAGATTAGTGATTATTCTTCAAAATTACTGCCAGCTCCAATATGCTTTTGAAACCCTCTAAGGAATTTTCATTTCTGTTATTTTCAGTTTCAGGAATTTTGTTTGGTCCTGTAAAACAATTGTTTCTCTATTGAGATTCTCATATTATTCATTCAATATTTTCCTGATGTCCTCTAGCTCTTTCTCCGTGCTTTTCTTTATCTGCTTGAACATTTTGAGGATCATTTTTTAAAAGTCTTTAAAAAGTCTTTGTCTGGTATGCCCAAAGTCTGGTCCTCTTTGTTAATGGTTTCTTGATTTTTATTTTGTTCTTTTGGATTGGCCATCATAGCCTGTTTTTTTGTATGTTTTGTCTTTTCTTTTTTGCTGCAGACTGCTCATTTTAATATTTTAAAGTGTTGACTCTGGGATTTAGTCTCTGAGCTGTTTGTTCCTTAGGTTTGTATCCATCTAGTAATATGACAGAAATGCCCTTGAATTCTGAGATCTAACAAAAACAAGTAGATGAAAGAAGCACCTTATTCCAAGTTTGCACATTGGCTCTGCTTTGGCTGGTGGTATCCTTCAAAGTGTAGCCCTCCTCCTTTCAAGATCAATCCAAGATGAATGTGAATGCAGGGTCCTCTGTCTTACCAGAGCCTGCATGGAGACTGCTTCTTGGGCTGTGCTTGTGCTTGTTCATGCCTTCAGAATTTCCCCATTACAGGAACTCGATTATCACCTTTATTTCCTATAAAATAAGCTTTCTCCCTGTTCTAGTTTGCTAGCTGCCAGAATGCAAAACACCAGAAACAGAATGGCATTTAAAAGGGGGAATTTAATAAGTTGCTAGTTTATAGTTCTAAGGCTGAGAAAATGTCCCAATTAAAACAAGTCTATAAAAATGTCCAATTTAAAGCATCCGGGGAAAGATACTTTGGTTCAAGAAGGCCGATGACGTTCAACATTTCTCTCTCAGCTGGAAGGGCACGTGGCGAACATGGCAGCATCTGCTGGCTTTCTCGTGGCTCTATCAAAAAGGGCCTCTCTCCAAAATGTTTCCTCTTTTAAAGGATTCCAGCAAGCAACTCCACCTTCAGTGAGTGGAGACACACCTCCATGGAAATCATCTAATCAAAAATTATCACCCACAATTGGGTGGGTCACATCTTCATGGAAACAATCAAAATGCTCCCACCCAGCAATACTGAATGAGGATCAAAGGGCATGGCTTTTCTGGGGTCCACCACAGATTCAGACGAGCACACTCCCTCTACTGGTTACTCTATTATATAACTTTAATGCAGGTAATTCTTTGCCCAGGCTGCTTTGATTTAATTGCTTCTTACACTTTTTAGCGGTCTGCATGCTCCTTCACCTGCAGGATAAATTCTGGGAGGGAAAGCCCGAGACGAGTTTCTGGTTCAGTCTTTCAGGCTGCAACTTGATAGACTGAAACTGACATACCCGCACGCCAGCATTTACATAGATATACCGAAGGGGGCTAGGGGCCAACAATGGGAGTGCAGGCTAGGGGCCAACAATGGGAGTGCAGGCCAGCTCCACACCATGCCAAGGGGAGGGTAGCGAGGAGCTAACAAGGACAACATGGTTTTAAAGCTGATTTTTCTTGAATAGGCACTAACCCACTTACTGTAGCCCTTTAACTGTTTTCCAGAGTTCTTAATAAGATGGCTCTGCTAGTTTTTGCTAGTTGTTCATAGATTCTTTGGGAGAATGGCACCCTGGAGCATCTTATGCTACCATCTTGGTCCTACATCCCACGCATTTTGATGTGCATCTCTTTTCTGGGGATAAATGGGGCAGTTCCAATACTTTCCTTATTTTCAATATTGCTTTTTCATTACTTTTAGAAGTGAGCTTTTATAAGTTCAAATATGTATATTTAAAAACTTAATCTTTTGTTATTTGATCTCTATCTTAGTTATATGATGATTAGTGGATGTGTTCTGTTAGATACTGACTCTGAAATTCATTGAGACTGGCTTTATGGTCTACTACATGATCAGTTTTGTAAATATTTCATGTATCCTTGAAAATATGTATTTTTCAGTTTTTTGGGTACCGTGTTTTGTTGTCCTCTTCAAATCTTCCATATAGTTACTGTTTGTTTCTTTGTGTGCTTTTTCTATCAATTACTGGGAAAAGGAAATTAATATCTCCCTCTCTGGTGGTCAGTATATCAATTTCTCTTGGGCAGTAAAGTTTACTTTACATAATCAGCCAAGGTTATTCAGACCAAAAATACGCAGTGTAGGTCAAGAAAATGATTGCTTTGGTGTTTCAACTTCTCTTGACTATTCTAAAGAGAAAGAAGTAAATAAGCTCAGCTGAGTTAGCTCTTTTTAACGTAAGTGATTGGAAAACAGGGGAGGGAAACCTTATTTGTCTATAATAAGTTTAACTGTATGCATATGTGAATTTCCCACATAACAGAAGTTTGAGCCTATTAAATGTCCAAACCTTTAAAAAATGAAACATCATCTCTCCCTCCCTCCCTTCCATTTAGAAAATTTTTAAACTTACATAAAATTTGAGAGAAGAGTGTAATGAAAGCATATAAAACATGTACACCCTTTTCCTATATTCACCAATAGTTAATATTTTGTCATATTTGCCTTCTTCACGTTATATATGTGTGTGTGTATGTGTGTGTATAGTTGTTGTTGAATCATTTGAAGGTAAACTACAGATGCTATGACAGCTAACCCCTATATATTTCAGCATGCCTTTCCCAAGAACAAAGATATTTTCCTGAAGAATCACAATACCATTAGCGTATATAGGAATTTAATATTGATTCAATATAAATAATAAAAACCAGTTATATCTATTTAAATTTCCCAAATGGAAACCCAAAACATCCTTTATACCTGTCTTCTTTTAAAAATAAAAACTTCAGAATTCAATAAAAGTTCCCGTTGCATTGGTTGTCATGTCTTTTTGGTCTCTTTTCATTTAGAATAGGCTCCTCCCTGCCCTTTCGTGGTATTTCAAGGCATTGCATTTTTAAAGTTTGAGTCAGTTGTCTTGTAAATGGTCCCATCATCTCGATTGGTCTGATTGTTTCCTCGTAGTTAGATGTAGACTGTCTCAGCAAGAACGCAACAGAGGTGATGCTGGATATTCCCCACGCATCACATCAGCTAGTACACGACGTCATTTTCCCACCTAACTGGTGAGGCTATTTTTGGGGTCTGGTTTATTGAGGTATAATTTATGTATAGTACAAGCCCCCTTTTATGTGTATAGGTCTATGTGTTTTGATAAATATATCCAGTTGCATAACCACTGCTACAGTGAATTTGTAGAATATTTCCTTCATAGTTCCCTCATACCCCTTTGTGCTCAATCCCCTTTCCTACCCCAATCCTGGCAACCACAGATCTGATTTCTGTCACTGTAGTTTTACCTTTCTATGAATGTAAAGTAAATGGAATCATACAGCATATAGGCTTTGTGTCTGGATTCTTTCATTTAGTGTAATGCTTTTGGGACTTATCCATGTTATTGTGTGTATCTGTAGTTTGTTCCCTTTTATTGCTGATTAGAATTCCAATGCATGGAATAGCAAAAAATTTTCATTAACCAGTCGATGGATATTGGCTTATTTCCAATTTTTAGCCATTACGACTAAAGCTCCTCTGAACATTCATGTGGACATGTTTTAATTTCTCTTGAGTAAATACCCAGGAGCAGAACTGCTAAGCTGTATAGTAAAGTGTCTACTTATTGCAAGAAACTGCCAAATTGTTTTCCAAGGTGGCTTTACAATTTTGCAGTGTATAAGAGTTCTTCTCTTTGTTTCAAATCCTTGCCAACACTCAGTATTGTCAGTCCTTTAAATTGTAGCCATTCTAGTAAATGGATAGTGTACATTAAATGTAACATTTAATTATGCTATTGTGGGGTGATACTAGTTTTAATTATGTGGTAAGGTGGTCTCTCTCTTGTAAACATTCCCTTTTCCTTTCTCATAAATAAATAATTTGTAGGTGACACTTTGAGATCATAATCACATCCTGTTTTCTAATTACATTTTACTCAGTGATTTTGGCATCATCTCTAGTAGGCTGAAAAACAGTGCCCTGAAAGACATCCATGTCCCAATCCCTGTGACCTGTGAATATCATCTTATATGGCATAAAATTGACTTTGCAGGTGTGGTTTAGTTAAGGACCTGAGATGGGGACATTAATCTGTATTATCCAGGTGGGCACTAAATGCAATCAATCCCTTACAAGAGGGAGACAAAGGGCAATTTGGCACAGATAGCAGAGGAGGAGGCAATATGACCACGGAGGCAGAAATTAAAATGAGGAATGGAGTGAGGGAATGCACTGCAGTCCAGGAATGCCAGCAGCCTCAGAAGCTGGAAGAGGCGCGGAACAGATTCCCCCCTAGAGACTCCAGAGGGAAGTGGCCCTGCTAAAATCTTGATTTTTAGCCTGTTGAAACTGATTTCAGACTCCAGACTCCAGAACTGTGAGAAAATACATTTCTGATGTCTTAAGCCACCAAATTTGTGATAATTTGGTACAGAAACTGTAGGAACCTATTACAGCATCTATTCAGTATCTTTGCCTGAAGTATTACATTGGTGGTAAACTTGTGATTTTTTAAACTGTTATTTTTAAAATTTATTGATTGTCATTCCTTTGTACAGAAGAGTTTTCCTTTCTTTTTTTTTCTTTCTCTGGTTTTAGTATCTACCAAATAGATTCTTTTTTTTTTCTGTAATTCATTACTGTTCAAAATTTGGCAAGTGGGAATCTCTTCAAGCTGCCTCCTGTGTCCTTTTGACATGGCTTCATTAGTTTGAGCATTTCCTTGTTTTCCGGCACAATGATATGCCAGGCTCAACTGTACTTTGTTTGTATCAGCTATTTCTCTAAGGAACCCTGGTTCCTTTTAGTGAAGAATGGTTTTTAAAAATCAAAATCTGGATGCCCTGACTACTGGGGTATCACTATTTCTAAGCCCCTTTAGTGGCTTAGACTATATATGTTTTAAATAATGTTGAGTTCAAATCAATACCTCCAATTCAAATCCAGTACCATAAAGTTCAGTCTCACCTCTTCCATTTCAAATTCTCCTACAGTGAGAGCCTTCATTCCTAGAAATATCAATACATTTACTTATTTGTTCTATTCTGCAATAAGTACAAAGTAGTTTCAGAATATTGTACTGGACGGTTTACCAACAAACCTACTAAGTAACTTCAAGATTTTTCTGCAGTTCTTTTTGTCCTTATGTTGTCTCCCACTAAGTGTGTATAGTCAGATCAAACTGTTTTAAAACTTACCTGAACTAATTATTTTTTCTCTCATATGATATGTAGTTTAATGGATTTGTGCCTGCATTTACTTTCAGGACTTGTGTCATTCATTTTTTTAAACACTTTATTTCATTTTTTTGAATGTGGAAGACATTCACTTGGTTTAATAATGTTGGCCTAATGTATCTTGCTTTCAACAAGACACCTGATAAATTTCTTATAAATTCAGAGAAACAACAGAGAGAAACAAACCTCATGTTGGAGGAAGGTTTTTTTCCTAAGACCTACAGGGTCCTGTGATATTGTAAAAATAATTACCAACCTCCTTGTAGCAGACAGTCTTCTCCAGAGAAGCAGAACTGACAGGATGTGTGTGTGTGTGTGTGTGTGTGTGTGTGTAAGGAATTGGCTTACCTAATTGTGGTAGGGCAGGCTGCAGGCCAGAAATTCCAGTTAAATTGATGTTGAAGTCTTGGATCCGAATTTCTTAAGGGAAGCTGGCAGGCTGAACATTTTGGTAAAAGTTGATGTTGAAGTTTGGAACAGAAATTCTTCAGACCTCTGGAGCCCTCAGTTCTTGCTGTGAAGACTGCCTGGATAAGGTCCATCCACATTATGGAGGGTAATTCACTTTCCTGAAGGTCAACTGATTGAAGGGGCTAATCATACCTATGAAGTACCACCAGAGTAACAACTGTGACCAAACAGCTAGACTTCATAACCTAGTCAAGTTGATACATAAAATTAGATACTAAACCCCTCCCAACAAATGATAAGCTCTTTTGCATCCCCAGAACTTAGCAAAGGATCAACACATAAAAGTTGTTCAGCACATCTTTATTGAATGAATGAGAGGGCGAACAAACAGATCAGTGAAGAGAAGAATGCTTCAATGAGTTAAAATTATGGGATTAACACCAAATAAATTACATCAGGACTAAATGCAGTGTGGCACTTATGTTATAAAAGAAAAAAGCAACTCATACGCAAAGAGTATGGGAATCCTGGCTTAACAAGGGTGTAAAAAGACCTGAAAAATTTTATTGATTCAGGATTTTGCTACTCAAAATGCTCAAAATTCTGATAAATTTTTAGATTGCATTACACTAAATATTTTCTGTCTTTACAATATCCAGATAGTTGCACTACCGGCTGCCCTGATCAGACCAGTCCTGAAGTGCTGTCCTATTCCAGACCATTTACTTTTGTTGTGGGTTTACAGAACAATAATGCATAAAATACAGGAGTCTCATACACCACCCCAGCATGACCACCTGGTATTGGGGTGAAACATTTGTTTCAATTGATGATAGCACATTTTAATAATTGTACTATTAGTTAAAGTCCATGGTTTAACTTAGGATTCCCTGTGTAGTGTAGTTCCATGGATTTTTTAAAACTTTTAAATTCTGTTACCACAGATACAATCTACCATTCCATCTGTAATCATATTCAAATACAGATTTCAAGGCTGTTAATTGTGTTCACAGTGTTGTGCTACCATCACTGCCACTGTAGAAACATTTCCATCATTCTAAATAGGAACCCTGTACATTTTTAAGCCTTTATTTCCCATTCTGCATCACTATCCATCCCCTGGTAACTTATATTCTAGATTCTAACTCCATGCGTTTCTATTCCATGTTTCAAATCAATGAGATCATACTATATCTATTCTTTTGTATCCGGCTTATATCACTCAAAATGATGTCTTCAAGGTTCATCCATGCTGTCACATGTATCAGGACTTCATTCCTTTTTATAGCTGGATACTATTCCATTATATGCATAAACCACGTTTTATTTATCCATTCATCAGTTGATGGACACTTGGGTTGCATCCATCTTTTGTTAATTGTGAGTAATGGCACTATAGACATTGGTGTGCAAATATCTGAGTTCCTACTTTCTATTCTTTTGAATATATAGGTATTGTCAGATGACATGGTAGTTCTATAGTTAGCTTTATGAGGAAGTGCCAACCTATCTTCCACAGCAGCTTCACCATTTTCCATTACCACCAACAATGAATGAGTGTTCCTATTTTTTCACGTCCTCTCTAATATTTGTTGCTTTCCTTTTCTTTTTTTAATAGCAGCCATTGTAATAGGTGTGAAATGGCTTCTCATTGTGGTTTGATTTCCATTTCCTTGAGGGCGAATAATATTGAGCATCTTTTCATGTTCTTTCTGGTCACTTGTATAGCTTCTTTAGAGACATGTCTGTTCAAGCCTTTTGCCCATTTTTAAATTGGGTTGCCCTTTTGTTGTTTAATTGAATGATTTCTTTATATATCTTGGATATTAAACCTTTATCAGATATGTGGTTTCCAAATATTTTCTCCCGTTGTGTAGGTTGTCATTTTACTTTCATGATCAAGTCCTTTGATGCACAAAAGTTTTAATTTATCTATTTTAATTTTATCTATAAAGTCCCATTTATCTGTTTTTTCTTTTGTTGCTTGTGCTTTGGGTGTAAAGTCTAAGAAATCATCGCCTAATACAAGGTCCTGAAGATGCTCCCCTATGTTTTCTTTTAGGAGTTAAGGTTTTGATACATTTTGAGTTGATTTTTTGTATACAGTATGAGGTAGGGATCCTCTTTCTTTTTTGCAAATGGAGATCTAATTTTCCCAGCACCATTTGAAGGGACTATTCTTTCCCAACTGAGTTGTCTTTGCCATCTTGTCAAAGATCAGTTGACTACAAATGTGAGGGTTGATTTCTGAGCTCTCAGTTCTATTCTTTTGGTCTATATGTCTTTTCTTATTCTAGTATCATGCTGTTTTGATTACTGTGGCTTTGTAATAAGTTTTAAAATCAGGAAGTGCATGGACTCATGGATATTTATTTTTCACTTTGGGCTATAATCTGATATTACTTTATCTAGTTTGCTGCTTAGATTGTTCAAGTTTTAGCCATTTGGAACTCTTTCAGTATTCCTTTGATATACTTCTATCATTGTAAAATTTTTGCTACTTCTGTGTTTTCTGACACTACAAGATACTCCGGGCTCATCTTATATATTGCTTGCCCCAGTCCTAAAATCAGCCACTTCTCTAAGTAGCCCTGTTGTCTTTTATAAGAAAATGGTCCTAGAAACCAAGATCTGGGCCCACAGTGCGCTTATTGCTACAAGGGTGTTATTATCACTTCTAGGCCCTCTTAGCTGACACAGCAAGGACTATTTTTGGATTTATTAACCCATGTAAATGCACACATCTATAAATATTTCTATATGTAACCATAATCATTTGCCAAATATGAGTTCAGACTGATGTCTCCAACGCCAATCCATTATCACATGGATCATTCTAGCCCCTCTCCTTGCTCATTTGTAATCTCCTACACTTCAACAGTAAGAAACTTGGATGGCGCCATCTACCATTCATTTAATTAGTTGTTAAGTTCCAGTATACAAGTATAGTGGTTTCAGAATAGTTAACTCATATCCCTGTGGACACAGTTTTGTCACCCAGAGTATAATGCCCAATACCTGTGTACAGTTCCTTTAGTTTCCAGTTTGCCTGTATCTTATAGACGCCATTAATTTCCAAAGTTACTTAGATCAGCACAGATGCTTCAGTGAGGTTGTTTCACACATTTGTGACACAACTAGATTCTTTTGTCACATTCTCATACCATCCTGGGTCACCCAAATTGCCTAAATGATTATTTATAAGTTTGTATGCATTAAATTCACTCTGCTGTAAAGTTCTAAAGAGTCTGATAGATGTATTCCATGATTACAGTATCATACAGGAGAGTTCGCTGCCCTAAAAAACCTCTATGCTTCTTCTGTTCAACTCTCTTCTCTTCCCCCACTCCAAACCCCTGACAACCACTGCTGTATTTACTGTCTATAGTTTTGTCTTTTTCAGAATGTCTCATAATTCGAACCATACAGTATTTAGCCTTTTCAGACTGGTTTCTTAAACTTAGCAACATATATTTGAGATTCACCCATGTATTTGTTTGGCTTGATAGGTCATTTCTTTTTAGCACGTATTCCACTGTGTGATGATTAAGTTCATGTGTCAATTTTACTAGGTTATGGTGTCCAGTTGTTTGGTCAAGAAAGCACTGGCCTGATTGTTACTGTGAAGGTATTTCTGGATTTAAATCATTAGTTTAAATCTGTGGCTGATTACATTTACAGTCAACAAAGGAGATTGTCTTCAGCAATGAGAAAAGTCTCATTCAATCAGCGGAAGCCTTAAAGGGAGAACTGATGATTTCAGTAGTCAGAAAGAAGAATTTCTATCTCTACTTCACCCAGCCAGTTTCTCCTGGGAAATTCATCAAAACCTTTATTGGGAGTTCCCAACTTGTGGCCTGTGCTACAGGATTAAGACGCGTGAATCCCCATGGTTATGTGAGCCAATTCCCACAACGAATCTCTTAATATATATGAATACAGTTCTGTTTCTCTGGAGAATCCTGACTGATACACATTGTATGATGGACCACAATTTACTGATCCATCCATCACAGCAAGGACATCTCGGCTGCGTCCAGCTTTGGGCAATTATGAACAAAGCTGCTATAAACATTCATGAGCAGGTTTTTTTATGTAGTCATAAGTTTTCAAATTAGTTGAGTACATACCTAGAAGAAAAATTGCAGAATCATATTTTAGCATTGTAAGAAAATGCCAAAATATCTTTCAAAGTGGCCGTACAATTTTACATTCCCACCAGCAATGAATGGGTGTTCTTGTTGCTCCACGTCCTCGTCAGTATTGGGTGTTGTCAGCTTTTTGGATGTTAGACATTCTAATAGATATGTAGTGATAGCTTGTGCTTTTTTTTTAAAGTTTGTAATTCTCTTATGACATGTTATATATTGAAAGTCTTTTTGTTGCTATTTGTACATCTTCTTTGGGGAGGTTTGGTCAGATTTTTGGTCCATTTTTTAGTAGGAGTGTTTGTTTCTTATTGTTGAGTTTTAAACTCCTTTATGTATTTTGGATACAAATCCTGTATTAGTTATGTATTTTGCAAGTAGTTTCTCTTGTCTTTTCATTCTTTTAACAGCATCTTTCACAGAGCAGAAGTCTTTAATTTGTATGAAGTCCATTTTATCCATTTGTTTCATGAATCGTGCTTTTGGTGTTATTTCTAAAAACTCATCACCAAACTAAAGCTCATGCAGATTTTCTCCTGTTTTCTTCTAGAAGTTTATAGTTTTGAATCCACATTTAGGTCTATGGTACATTTTGAGTTCATTTTTTGTAAAAGATGGAAGTTCTTTATCTAGGTTCATTTCTCTCTCTCTTTGCACATGGACTCTAATTGTTCCAGCTCCATTTGTTTAAAAGACTATTCTTTCTTCGTTGATTCAAATAGTCTTTCTGTTTTTATCAATAATCAGTTGAATATATTTTTATGTTTTTTTTTTTTATTCTATTCTGTTCCATTGATCAATGCTTTATACACTGACCTTATGCTGTCTTAATTACTACTTTCCCCTGTAGGTTTCATAGAAATGTCCCGCTTAAATTACAAATATTTGGAGCTACTTTTCTCTTTATTGATTTCTAGTTTAATTCCATCGTAGTCTTAGGGCATACTTTATATGAAATGTATTCTTTAAATTTGTTCATGTGTATTTTATGGCCCAGAATAATCTCTATAATAGTAAAATGGAGCTATTACAGTTTATTTTTTTACGAGACAAAACTTCTTTAATGAAGTAATTCCATAATTGTCTGAAACATCCAGGAGAGCTAGGTCCTTTATCTCCTCTAGAAGCTTGTACAGGCTTCTTCCCTTTGTTTGGCAATATTCTTGATATTCTTCCTAAATGACATTTACTTTAACTTCTTGGGCAAGCTGAGCCTCCTCTACAGATTGAGTTACTTCTTTCACCAAATCACTCTTCAGCAAGAGGGGACTTTGATGAAAAAGTTCTGTATTTGGTATCAGGTATGGTTTGTTGCTTATTATTTTAAGCCTGATTTTATCTGAATGGTAATGTGAGGCCTGGACAGAAATTCTTACCTATCATTGAGAAGAAAATGTGTATTACTAAATCATATTCTTTGTTCTTCACATTGAAAACAATACTTAATATAATTACAGACTTACTGTTCCATGGTCAAACAAATGGAAAGTCACAGACTCCCCTCCAGCTGTGTAGAGGTAATTTTGTGTTGAAATTGCTGAAGAGATCCTGGTTTCCATTCAGAATAGCTATCTGGGCCACACGAGATCACTAAGCCATCTTTATTTTTTTAGGTAAGCAGTACCTTTAGTTCCAAACGTTGGTATAAATACAAGCGAACCATTAGTTCTAACTGAATAAATAACACCATCAGCCAAGCAGCGCTCCCCAGTTTCCGGGTTTTTGTCTTTAAATACATGCGCTGGAAGAGCTCAGTAGACTGCTTCTGAGAACGCTGTGCTGCTCGGTTTCTGATGTGTTTGCATAATTCCTCAAGATCTTTCTTTTTGTTGCTGAACAAATTTTCATTACTTTCCATTTTCTTATCTTCTGAAATGGCTGCCATTCATAAGAGTGCACTATGATATCTGAATATCTTCTTATTGGAGAAGTGAAGAGGATCTATTATCTAATACAAGACCTTCAAAAAGAAACAAAAAGGATGAAATAAACAAACAAAATACACTTTTTAAGGAACTTGTTCGAGGTTATGGCCACACACAGGACAATTTGCCCACGCACCGTAATGCGGGAACTCCTCCTCGGCGCACGCGCGGGTGGAAAAGCAGAGGCGTCTGACATTTGCACAGCCATCGCGGAGCAGCCTGTTTGCAATGGGATCGTTGGGGTCATTCGCATTATCCAGGGAATCAGCCAGTGTTTTATTGGACCGTGTATCTATGGAGAGGCCTTTCACTTTAGCACATTCCCAGAGTTTAGAAAAAAACTCCTGGTGCGGAGGAGGGTGTTGGCGCTCCCAGGTCTTCTTGGCTTCCCAGCGGTTAACCAGGATCATGCATTCAGCCACTCATGCACTTCCGGGGGCTGCTCGGGGATGAGGTCATGAATTCTCTTTTTCTCATCCCTCTGTATGCGAACCTCCATCTCCTCAAGTTCCAGGGCCCCACAACCAAGTAGTTTAGCACCGAAGTGGGGAGCTATGTCGGTCAGTTTTCCAATTGCCCACACTAACTCCTCCAGCCTTTCTTCTTGTCTGTTCTTCTCATCCAAGTCTTTGAATTCTGGAATATCACCAACAATGCTGAAGTTTCCATCCAGTAGTTCCCGGAGTGCTTCATAGAACGGTTTGTATGCTGATCGAATAATAGTTCAGCCACACCATACTTTCTTAATTTCATAGGCTTTGTCCAATTTCCACATGACACTTACAGCACGCCTATCCATGCCTCCCAGGAGAGAACACAAATGAGCATTGATGATGGGGGCAGCATGTCATAGCAGCGATCTGCTAAGTAGTGAGTGGTAGCCCTTGTTCTAGCTTCAATATCAATATAAGAGTTTGGTGTCACAGTGTCACATCAGCAATGTGGACCCCAAGTTCCAGGTTGCCATTTTTGAAGGTTCTTACTGAGAGTGTGTCATCCACATCTTCTCAAACTTTAGGGTCAGTGCTGAATACAGGTGGGCCTTCCTCAAGTCTTTATGTTCTCCCTCCACCTCAAGATGTACCTTCCAGGGATTTTCTGGTGTGTTGACGGACATCTCACATATCTGTGCTTCTGAAAAAGGAACAACTGAAATCCTGTTTTCTCATCAAGATAGTTGTAATTCCCCCTTCGAGATCTCTGATTCTTCCTAAAACATGCATGAAATGCCTACTGGGTACACGGATGTTGACTCCCAGGACTCAGTCAATGGGCCCAACCACTGTGAAGTCCTGGAGGGCCTCTGCTTGCTGAGTGCTAATATGGATTTCAGGAATTCTGTAATCCCAAAATGTAACTAGGGTTTTCTGAGCATTTTTGCCCTGAGATTGGCCCTCTTCTTCGGATGAAAATGTTATCACGTAATCTCGCCAGTTCTTCAGAAGGATGCCCATCACTCTGCCTGTAGGCGTGGGCTCACTCGGGGCCTCTCCGGAGGCCTTGTCCTCACTGTCATTCTCACACAGGGCTGCCGCTCTTCCTTTCCATTCACTCTTAGGGACCGGTTCCACAAACAACATTGCCATGAATCGAGTGATTCTGAGGCTTCATCCCATGGATTAAGATGTCACTAACTAAATCTGAATCATTACTTCTAGCTCCTTGAAGTCGAATAAAAGCTTCTATTTGTGCTCTGTGTTTGTTGACATTCAGAATTCCCTGAATATAGCGTTCAGATTTAATCCCAGCTTCCAACACTCCCAGCGGAAGGTGCTCTGGCTACTCCTTCTCATGGCTCTCCAGACTCTCCCTCTCCCTCTCCCGTCAAGACTGAAGGACAAAAGAGTCACAAGGTTCATGGGTGGCTTTTAAGTCGGGCCCAAAATTCTCCAGATAGTTCTTCAAAGAAGTCACAAACTCTCCTTCTGCTTTAGTTCCATATTGCTGAATTGCCTGTTCATCTTCTGTCACCGTAACAACTGGCATCCTGTCCTGGCAGTGATGACAGTACCAAACGGTTGCATTGTATATGCTCCTGGTCTGACACTTTCCATAGACTCTTCACTTTCCCCAGGGAGAGAGCAGTACTGCTGCCGCCTCTTTGATGATGCACAGCTTGATGCACAGCTTTTGTTTGCATGAAAATTATTCCCTTCAACCCAGAAACTCAAGGATCTCAAGGCAACCTTGAACACTTTTCCAATCTGGGATCACACAGTGAGTCACAAACTAGACAAGAGTTTCCCATCGTTGCTGCAGGCTGCGGGCTGTGAGCAGAGCGGGCTGCTGCAGGGCACGCTGGGCCACAGGTAATGCTCCCGCACGATCCACACTGTCCGGCCAGGGAAGGTTCTCAGGAACAGCGCCTTCTCCGGCTTCCACAGCGTGAGGGCGGCGCTCTGCCCCGCGGAGCTCAGGTTGCTGCAGGGAAGCTGTGGGGGCAGCACAGGCTATTGGAGTTTTTATTATTGATTATTTTTATTTTAAAAAGGTAGATTTATCTTGGCACCTGAAAATTTGCTTACAATTTTTGGAATCAGAAAATGCTTATGACAGCATTTGAGTAGAAACACAGATGACAATATACAATGTGGAGGCCTATTACAGCTTCTGTGATTAGTTTATTTTCTTCATCTAAATTTCTCTTGATCAGAAGTTTACTTTATCATGTTCTTTGGTACTAATTGAGGGACTCATGCATCACCCTTACACTTAACTGAAATATGCTGGTTTATATCTGACTTTTCACTATTTTTGATATTGCATTCTGCACAGAGAGCTTCAAAAGGACTTTTTCTTGGTTTAGTAAATGTCCACTGTTCAGAAAATTCATCATGTGACTTCCACATGCACTTCTGGGTTCAAATACATACAAATAAAAAAATAGATAGTGACAACCACAAGCATTGAAAAATCTGAATTTGACAATCACATGGCTTCATTAATTCATCTGTTGCTCACTCAAAAGTCCGAAATCATAACTAAGTGTAAATAGGAGTTGAATAGTGAAAGTGTAACAGAAAAATCAGGATTCAAGGGATGATTTTAATTATTAAATCATTATATAGATATTCCTTTTTGCTTTCTGGTATATTGGAGTATACAGAGGAAAATTCCTAAAATCTCTAAATTGGTAGTCCAGCTGCCTTGATCTCTGATAATGATTGTAGAGTCCTAACCTTTTGCCCCTGTGACTATAAAAACCTTGTGACTAACCTTCATTTATACCCAGTTATCTAGGTTTTCAACTTTAGAGTCTTGTAATCACTAAAGGCAGCCCTAATGTTTATTAATGAAGGGTCTTTGGGTCAGCTCAGAACTAACCCACCCAAGGCCAAAGTAATGTTGAGACTTGATCTAACCAAAATGAGCTCACCTGACACGGTCAGTAGCTTAGACTTTAACCTACAAGTCACCTGTACCTCATTCCACCATTTTCTTTCCTACACTCTGAGACTAAGCATGTAATCAATCTGTGCATGCCCGATAATCAGACCATCTCTAATTACATCACCTGGAGCCACTGTGCTCATTATCTTAAATCCTGCCCATCTTTTTCTCCAATAAAACTATCAGAATTATGGCAGTTCCAGGAGACGGATTTTGGGCCACCAGCACATCTGCTCTCCTACTAAGAGTCTAGTAATAAACCCTTTCTCTCTTTAAAATCCTGGTGTCTCAGGAATTGGTTATTGAGTGCTTTGGTCAAAAGAACCCAAGCCTTAGCCTGGTAACAAAAGGGTTGTGAACTTGCACACTAACAATAAATTGAACTCCACATCTACCCAAAAAAGGCGAACTTTCCCTTTGCCTCTAAGAAAGGGCTGTACTTGTAAATCACAGTTGGGCTTGGTGGACTTCAAGTAACAGGAGTGTTTAGAGATTGATAAAAGTTCAGCTGTATAGCGTGGGCAATGGACTAAAGCTGTTGTTGATTGGCTAACTTTCAGAAGCACGTCAGGGAGGGAGCTACTTGCTGATTGGCTGTTGTCTGAAGTCTGTAACGTCATTGGTTAGTTGGTTTTCAATACTGGGGCTTTATCACTGATCAGCTGACTTTAAGAAGCTTGAGGCTTGAGCTGATTTGCCAACTTTCAGAAGTGTAGTTACAGGACTGAGACTGGGTGATTTTTCACAAGTGTGGCCAATAGAGTGAGCTTGACTCTGATTGGCTGATTTTCTGATCTGAAGTTTTCTCTAGGGTGGTAACTTGTTCCGGACTTGGGGTTTTGGTCAAGGAACATTTTTTCCCTTTTCTTGAATATGAAAAGTAAGTACTTTTAATTCTCAGTCTCCCCCTTTTAGTTTTTCCTCAGCTACGTCTGCAGGAGAGGTCATAAGGAATTGTCTAGGTTTTGATTTGTGGAGGTATGATTTTCAGCTAGGGCTGTCATTTAAGTGATTTAAGCACCAATTACCATGGCAGAAAAACAACTCTGCTGAGATGTTGTAATTTATTGAGATAAGCTTAATAGAAGACATTTTGACAAAATCAAAATAAGGGGCAGGACAAAATCATTAACTAGAGGACGTGTGTTTATACAGGACATCCTGCCACACAGTCTTGGGGTGCTGACCTTCCCCTGCCCCAGGAGAGGCTTTCTCTAACTCCAAAGATGGAGGCAGCTTGGGATCTAGGCTGTGGGTGTCCCCTGGCTGACCCCACCACGCCAGGGGCCCTCCAACGCAGGGAGCGGGCCTCCTCTTTTCTCTACTTTCTGGCCCTGGAGTGAATCTTGCTGGCGCCAGTGAGACTTAATATTTTCTGTTCCTGGCTGTTATACAACATTTCACCTCAGAAATGCTTCCTCCTCTTCACAAAAAGATACATCTTTCCAGTGAGAGGAGCCCATGGCTGGATGAGCAGTGGTAACCTACCTGAAATCTGGGGCATGCAAAAGGCATAACCCAGCCATTTGGGAATAAAAAGGGGGAGAAATGCCTTCTCAGAGGACTGAAGAGGGCCTCCTGGGGCTGTGGAAGCCTCGTGGTCCCACAGGAAGCCTCTCTCTCCATGGCAACAAGGTAGAGATGCCTGTGACTTTACCTGAGCCTCAATTTCCCCATCTGTACAATGGGAATATGAACAATGCCTGTCTTGCAAGGTTATTGTGAGGCTCCATTGCTGCCCATTCAAATCTCCTAGGTGCTTTATAAAATACCCATGCCCAGGCCCCAATCAGGAAATTCTGGTTTAGTTGGGTATAGGATGGGGCCTCGGCATTGGTATTTTTACAAAACTCTCCAGGTGATTCTCACAGCCATAGTTAACAAACACTGCTCTGATGGAAAAGTCCTTTCTTAGATACCTCTTTTTACATTTACTGGCTGCTGCTTTAATTTTGGGGGGCACCAGACCACCTATATTTCTCCAAATATGACTCCCGTGGTTACCTGTAATCCCACTGAAATGGGCTAAGGGAAAGGTACTTTGAAAAGGAAGATGGGTCCTGGAGGGGTATGATGAGTTCAGAATTTCCAAACCAGCCCAGCCCCCCCACACACAGATGCCCCAAGCCACCAGCCATCTCAGGCCAGACCCTGACAGATCTGCCCAGAGGCTGCCGTCCTCTTCCCACATGCAGGCCCTGAGCCAGGAGAGCAGGTCCAGGTTACCCTGCACCTGTCATCTCCCTCACTACACTTGGAGGTAAAGGACAGAAATTGCTAGGGGTTAAGTGTGAAGAGAAACGCCCTGTGCTGGGAGAGGAGAGGATGTTTGGAGGCCTAAGAGGGAGCCATCTGAGAGGTATGCCCTGGGTTTCTCTCCTATTAACTCAGCTCCATGAGGCTGTAAAAACCAAAGTTCAAATCACTAAGTTAAAAAAAAATGTCGTAAGAAAAAAGTTAGTTTGGGTGCTAAGCTTACCTCTCTAGATTCCTGAGATTTCAGCCTGAGTATTCCTGATTTTCTTGCCAGCTCATGAGTATATTTAAGAAATTAAAGATTTTATCCAGAATTTTTCAGCAGGAGGATTGTTCTAAGTACCCTATCCACCTTACTATCAAAAAATGGGGATAGATGAATTAGAGTAGTAGGTCCTAATGTTTTGGAATGATGAAATTTAGGGTCCGGGGACCCTCTCTCTAGGAAAATGCATATGTACACATGCAAAATTATGCACGTTTGTTCCCCTGAAACTGTTCATGGACTGAAGATTAAGAACATCCAGAG
The DNA here is from genome assembly GCA_004026745.1 of Myrmecophaga tridactyla. Taxonomy (NCBI): domain Eukaryota; kingdom Metazoa; phylum Chordata; class Mammalia; order Pilosa; family Myrmecophagidae; genus Myrmecophaga; species Myrmecophaga tridactyla. The sequence goes on from PVIY010002919.1 coordinate 65,784, forward strand.
AAGATAATCTGAGATCCCAGACACAGCTAACTATTAATGGTCTTGCCCTGCTCTTTGCCCAATGTAGAGAATTTCTGAGTCTTCTCTTGATAGGTATGAGGAACACAGGCTTTTGAGTCTCTGAACTGGGGCGTACAGAATCCCCAGGACCTGATGGGGAAGGGAAAGCTGAGACTTGGCAGCAGATACCTGCACAGAGCAGAAGCAGACGTCTCCATATTCATTTTTTCATTCATTCAAAAAATATTTATTGTACTTGTTCCAATTATCTACTGCTACGTCACAAACTACCCTAGAACTTAATGGCTTAAAACAATGGCAATCATTTCTTTTTCTCTCTCATGATTCAGTTGGTCACTGAGCTCAGCTAGCTGGCTCTCACTGGGGGTCTGTCACGTGGTTGTGGTCAGGCAGTGGCTGTGGCTGGAGCCATCTTGGAGACTTATTCTCCTATCTAGTGGGTGATACTGTCACCTAGGCCCTCAGCCGACTTGTCAACTGGGATGTCTACACGTGGTCTCAGCATGTGGCCTAGGCTTTCCCATGGCACAGTGGTTGGGTTACTAGGGTAAGTACCTTAACAGAGAGAAAGCTTGGAAGAAGTTACATTACCTTTTATGATCTAGCCTTGGAAGACAAGGGGCACTCGTTGAGGGCACAAGTATCAAAGAACATGAAGACAAGTTTAAAAATTATCACAGAACTTTTCAATGTCACAATTCAAAGCAAGCACTGGGAATACAGCAGTGATTGATACAAACTGAGTAACAGTCCTCATGTTTGTAGCTTAGTGGTGTAATCAAATACTCATATTAATAAATATATATAGTTAGAAACTCTGATAGTGCCATCAGAATGTCATGAGAATTTTGTAGCACATATTTGTATCACCTGGACTAGAGAACCAAGGGAGAATTCCCTGAAGAAGGGACATCTGAGATTTGAAGCATTACTGGATATTAACTAGCTTATAAAAGGAAGACAGAGGGAGATATGACAGTAAGTGGAAGAAAAGCCTTTCAGGCAGAGGGAACAAGAGGCCAAGGTCCCAGGGCAGGAGGACTATGGAGGCAGACAGCAGGGGTGGGAGGTATAAGACAAGCCTGCAGAGGTAGGCTGGGATGAGGCCCCCCAAGTTTTTATAGGCTATATGAGAATATTGGTCTTTGGTCCAAATCTGTGGGAAGTTATTGAACAACCAGTTTTATACTGAAGAGAGGTAGGAACAGATGTGCATTTAAAAAATCACTTCGGCTGCTGTGTGGATGACCCTTGCCAACTGCTGAGTCAGGACTAGGAGGGCTGAGAGACTCTACCCTCAGTACCTCCCTCCTGAGAGGCTCTCCCACACACATGCTCAAGCCAGCAGTGGCCTAGGTCCTCTATCCCCTGGCCTGGTACTCCAGGCTGGGCTCTTGCTCCCTATACAGGAAGTCCTGCCACCTTGCAATACTCAATCAGTCACTCCTTCCATGTCTATCACTCAGTCCTTGTTGGTTGAATGGTGGCTCCAAAAAGGTATCACCATGTCCTAATCTCCAGAACCTGTAGATGTTGCCTTAGTTGTGAAGAAGTGGTTTTGTGGATGGAATTGAGTTTGGAATCTTGAGATGAGATCATCTGGATCATCCTTATAAAAGGAAGGCAGAGGGAGATTTGACAGAAGAGGAGGAGACAATGTGGCCATGGAGGCAGAGATTAGAGTGGCGTGGCCACAGGTCAAGGAATGTGGACAGCCACCAGACCCCGGAAGGAAAGAACAGATTCTCCCTAGAGCCTCAGAGGGCCTGCAGTCCTCCGGACACCTTGATTTCTTGTCTCCAGAATTGTGAGGAAGTAAATTTGTGCTATTTGAAAAAATCTTGGCCCTTTTAGGCCCTCTGCCATTAATGTTACCCTTTGTTTAAAAAAAATTGGAGAGTTTCTTTTTTCAAGTTCTGGATATATTAAACTGTTCATTAAGTTTGTATAGAATTTCCCTGTGAAACTATCCGGGCCCACTGCATTTTTGGAGGCTGGGGCTGCTCTCACAATTTCCTGGAAAATTATCCATTTAACCTAGATTTTCATAGAGTTGAGTAAAAGAATCACTTATGATTTATTTTTTTCTATTGGTGGTTGATTTTGTTAATGTTCCTTATTTTGGTTATTTGTGCCCTCTCCCCCCCTTTTCCTTGATTAGATAATTTATCTTTTAAAGAGTTAATCTATTTTTTAATTTAATGTTTCAAAGGATCAGCTCTTTTATTTATTAGTTCTAGCATCCTGTTTTAATGTAATGATTTTCCATTTTAATCTTTAAGTTCCTGCTTTCCAGATTTTTGAGTCAAATGCATATTAGTAATTTTAATTCTTTTTTATTAACATAAGAATTCAAGGCTATGAATTTTACTGAGAAAAGCTTTAGATGAATCCCATAGATTGTGATATATAATCTATATCCTAAATATCTTCAGGATATTCTGCAATTTTAGGGTTGATTTCCCTTTTGCACTCTAGAGCTAAGGGAGTTTAAAATAAATTCCAATGGTTGTCTTTGTTTTTTAACTTAATTTTTAGTTTGGTTAATCATGATCAGAAAATGTTGTCTATAACATTCTCAGTATAATATTTCTACTTTGGGGAATCTGAGGTTTTCTTTGGCCACTTTTTGTGATTTGTCTTTTTTTTTTCAATAATGAGAGTATAATATATATTAAAATCCACCCCTCATTAATTTTTCAAGTTGGGAAGATAATTTTGTGTTTAAATAGTGGTTATATACTAGATCTTTGGTTCATAGATTTGAGAAATCCCCAAGGTTTGATCTATTCTCTCCCACTTACCCTTTTTACCATTTCTCTTCCCTTTTGTCTACACTATATGTAATAGATAAATTAGTTTCATTTTTAATTATTTTAGTGTCTGAAAATAACTAGTGTTCTGTTTAATTCAAAAGGTACATGTTGACTGGAATAGTTTGAAGTTCCTCTTTGACAAAGGAAAAAATATATGTTGAACAGCTGTTTTAAATTCACATGCCCTCCCCACTCCTATTTAAGAGATGCTGGGCTTGCACGTGCGTCAGAAGAGAAGTTTGTGTAGAAGGCTGATCGTTGTGATGATTATAATAGGGTCAGATTTAAAACAACAATTCAATAATATATTTACAGAATAGCATGCAGCTGTCAAAAAAGGAGGAGAAAGATCCACATATACTGCCATGGAAACACAGAGTTAAAAAATGGGGTGTATTAAGTGTATGTATGTTAAGAGAGTGAAAAGAACTAGAAGTTGTTGCCAGTGGTTACGTCTGTAGGATGGGGGTAAATGGGCTTTGTAACTTTTACTCTAAATTCCTCCTAATTTCTTGACATTTCCATGAGATCATACGAATGTTACTTTTTTTCCTTTTCTTTTCAAGTCCATGACCCTCAAAAGTGGAGGAAAAAACTCTTTGGTATCTCTGGGTAGATATAGCAAGTGTGGCAATGCTGTGGAGTAGACACTTTCCTTTTTCTGTTCTTCAAGTGGCCTTTCAATTTCTTCTTTCGGAAAAGTTGTGACAAACACAACATTTCTCTTCAACTGTTTGTGGCATCTAAAAATTATCCACTTTGACGATCTACTTTAGTGACAGTAATGGGCAATGTTAAGGTCTAACCATACGTTTTCTCCCAACAGACATTTCCTGCCCTTATCCTTTTCCCATAATTTATTAAGCGAAAATCAATAGTAATATATACCAAAGGGTACCCTGAAGCTTTGATGAAATAGTATTAGCCCATGAATATTTTTTCAAAGATGAATCATAAAGCAAGCTAGGCAATAAATTCTTGCTTTTGGAAAATATAATTGACTCAGCCCAGTATGATGGCACATTTCTCAGAGGTTTCTGCTTTCCCTTTCCCCAGTCTGGAGAGCTGGGGTACTAGCAGGTCCAAGCACAATCTGAAGTCCAAGGGCAGGAGCTCCTGCTCTTCCCAGCAGTCTCCCATCATGTTGCGTTCAGTAAATAGTCCCCTTAGACTTACCTGAGTACTGAGGTGTTTGCAGGGAGGTGTTGATACCCCATGGCCAATCAGTGTCAAAGACTGAAAACACAAACAGGAATTTTGTCTGCCACCAGCAAGGATTGTATGGTTATACATGGGATGACTCTGTACAGGTAATGTTAGAGCAGGTTGAGCTGCTCTAATCCTGGTGATTGGCCCTGGAGTTGTGGGGTGGGGGGAAGGGGGTTCCAATGTTTGTTCCATCAGTTTCTTGGAGCAGTCCTCCTACTTCATTTACTCTGAAAAGTTCTGAGGGGCAGACTTACTCTCAGATCACATCAGGGATGAAGTCCTTAGAATCTAGGAGCATCAGATGTGAATATCTTTTTTTTCTCCCAGTTCTTTTTCAGTTACAGTAGGAATTCAGAACCATATTAACACTGCTTCATTAGAGAATTATGTACTATTTTATAGTCAGTCAGAGACTCTGGAAAGCCATGAATTCAATCCATTATTTTATATGCCTATAGATAAGCGAACTAAGGTATCCATTTTAGGTGGTTAAGATTTTCATATGTAATTATAAGAATATTTGTTATCCTTATATTTTCCGGAAATCAGGAAAATGTTTAGTTATGTATGTCATTACTATAGCAATGCAGATAATTTGTAAGAATTTTCTGCTTGTAATTTTTTTTAACTTTTTTATTGTGTAATATAACATATATACAAAGCAAAGAAATAAAAAAGCAATAGTTTTCAAAGCACTCTTCAGCCAGTAGTTACAGGACAGATCCCAGAGTTTGTCATGGGTTACCATATGATCCTCTCAGATTTTTCCTTATAGCTACTCCAGAATATAGGAGGCTCAAAGGCTTAAATATTTTTTTATCATCACAGTAGACTTTTTTCCTTCTTTATTTTTGTGAAAAATAACATATATACCAAAAAAAAAGCAATACATTTCAAAGCATAGCACCAAAATTAGTTGTAGAACATATTTCAAAGTTTGACATGGGTTACAATTCCACAATTTTAGGTTTTTACTTCTGGCTGCTCTCAATTTAATGATTCAGCATTCATATTCATTTGTTAAATCCTATCTTTACTGTATAACTCTACCATCATCTTTGATCTTTCCATCCCTCTCTTTAGGGGTATTTTGGGTATGGCAATTCTAAATTTTTCATATTGGAAGGGTCTGTCATTAATATGGTGCAGGGAAATGGAACTATCTGATGTTCTGGAGAAGCTGGACTAGGTTTCAGGACTTATCTGGTCTAGCGACCCATATGGAAGTTGTAGGTTTCTGGAAAATTACTCTAGTGCATGGAACCCTTGTGGAATCTTATATACTGCCCTAGGTGTTTTTTAGGATTGGCTGGAATGGTCCTGGTTGGGATTTGGCAGGTTATGATAGGTAGCGAGGTCTAACCAAAGCTTGAGTAAGAGCAACCTCAGAGTAGCCTCTCAACTCTATTTGAATTCTCTCTGCAACTGATACTTTATTAATTATATTTCTTTACCCGTCTTGGTCAGGATGGAATTGTTGATCCCACGGTGCCAGGTCTGGATTCATCCCTGGGAGTCCTCTCCCACATTGCCCTGTAGGGGACAGGGCAATAATTTCACTTGCAGAGTTAGGCTTAGAGAGACTGAGACTACTTCTGAGCAACAAAAGAGGTCCTCCAGAAGTAACTCTTTGGCATGCTTATAGGTTGTCTAAGCTTCTTTGCTACCTACATAAGCTTCACAAGAGTAAGCCTCATGATTGAGGGCATGGCCTATTGATTTGGGTGTCCTAAAGTTGACAGTATTAGGGGATTCCTTGATGGTAAGATTTTAATAGTTCTGTGTTCTTTCTACCATCCCTCAAGGGACTTTGCCAATACTTTTTGATTATCTGCTTAATATACTCTAGGAGGTATCCAGGCATTACAATCGTCTATACAGGATTAAAGGACCTCTTTCTTATTCTGGGTTCCCTGTGTTTCAGTTGTTTAAATGAGCTATACAGACAGGTTGAGTTAGATTATGAACTACAGAAAATTTCAGTTCCAGACCAACTAAACCTTTCATCCTTTGGTCTCAAAGAATATGTGTGGTTCTGAAATATGGATACAGTATTCCTTACCCCTGTATTCTGAATTACTTTAACCCCAACCTGATCAGCTTTGTTCTTATCTTTAAATATCAGGTTATATATATATATATATATATATATATATATATACACAAAGACATATGTAAAACAGCCTCTTGAAATCCAGAAATAATAATCACCACTCTGGACTTAATATGTCTGCTCTAAAAGCTTACAATCTAGGCCCCTGTTTTCTTATAAGCATTTTCTAAAGGAGCCCATAGCACTGTTGTTCTTTTGTTCCTGGCTTATTTTGCCTCACCACATGTCCCACATGTTCATTCACACCGTTGCATGCCTCACGACTTTGTTCCTTTTTGTAGCAGCACAAACTTTGTTCATAAGTATACACCATCATTTGCCAGTCTACTTCTCAGCCAGTGCAACCTTCAGCCACCTGCATTCATCAGGCATCATGTATAGGGCCCAAATCTACTTGATATTTTGAGAGCAGTCACAGTTTTGACAGCCGATCAAATGGTATCTTAGTGTTTAATATTTATTATTTAAGAAAGTGCTATCTGAATTTGTAGATTTTTTCCTTGTTGCCTTAATTTTAAATTGGTTTATGAAAGTTGCTGCACAAACCCATGTTTTACAGTGCTTAGATGGGTACTTTATTTAAATATGCCTATGGTTAAACAAACAGATATCCATAAAATTGAAAAATTAAAAAAAGATTAATTGGGTCAGAATCAGCAATATTTGCTACATCTAGGGGAAAGTTTCATGAGGAGCAAGATATTTATATGGTCTTAAAGTATCTCTCAGAGATATTTTATTAGTTGGGAGAGGAAAAAGAGTAACTATACCATGTTATTGCCTCTTAATTCCAAATTCACTGTTCTTTGCCATTCCCTGTCACATGGAAGCTACGACTCTGCAAAGTCCTTCTACCTCTTCCTCTCTCCTTTGTCAGCTGGCCAACAGGGAGACTCTGAAGGGGACTGCAAGGCTAGAGGAGAAAAGGACATTTCCTTCCTCTTTTTTTTTTTATTTTCAGCACGGTACTGCTCCCAGCAGAACTCACACAGTGCTGCTTCTCTGCTCCCGTGGCAGTAGGCACAGCCAGCGAGTTCATCCTTCAGCATAAGGCAGGCAGGCATTTCTGTGGCAGCCAACCCTCTCCTCGGGGGTCTGATTCTCAATCTTGCAGGGCCCGCCTCTGAGTTTCTAAGTTCCTTCCTTTTTCACTCTCCTCTCAGCCATACTTAGGTTGCTGTTTTCTGCAGCTGCCACTTACCTCTGTGACACCTAGAGCTCTCTTTTTCACCCCTTTTAGTAATTAATCACCTTTTACTGGGTTAATTCTTTACATGAAAATTTTCCCGCTCAGAAATCCACAGGGGCAAGCAGAGAGGACACCCATGGCTCTCCCAGTGGGCTCTGAGGGGGAGGGAAGGCAGAGTTGTGAGAGCCATGGAGGCTGCAGACGAAGAGGCACAGGCAGTGCTATGGGCACAATGAGTGAGTACAGAAGGTCACGGCCCCCAGCATGGCCCTGATAGTCCTGATGGCTCCCAAGACCCAGGAGATGAGCCACGGAAGGGGCTGCAGCCAGTGGTGCACCCCAGGTGGCATGGGCGCCACGTGTCCTGAGAACGTGGAACTACAGTATATCAGTACGTGGCTAGAGGGCAGGAAGCCGACTGCTGGAGCCCACTCTCGTGGTACCTTTCCAAAGCCCCCTGGAGTGGACATGGCCCACAGGTCTCTGACCCAAGATGCCCAACACCAAAGTCAGGTGGTTCAGAAGGAGCTCCCAGTGACTGACAGTGTCATGGTTGTCAGATGGACTACTGAAGACCCTGTTCTCTTTCAAATTTCCATCAAGTCCTTTCTTGACCAGCTTTCCCTGGTGGAATGGAGCATTCAGCACATCAGATCCCCACTTCTGCCAAGCCTTGGCCAGGAAAAGGGAGCTGAGGCCTATAACACCTTGTTTTCCCTGTGATGTGATGCATTGGGGCACTAACTTTTGGAGTACTTACCTCTTTATTATCAGGGTCTAACTTTTTTTGGCCTTTGGGGGCTCGGGACCCCCTTGCTCTGTATTTGGAGTAAGGGTGTGCTTATATGTTTGTTGCTGCAGAAAATAAAACTGAGCTATCAAAAAACAACAATCCATTATTTTATAGATGAGAAAATTGAAGGCCAGGGTGATCTTGCTCAATATGAGACAGCTGATGATAATATAACATGGGTAGTGAAAGGTTTTAAGATATGAGGTATTTGAGAGAAGAGAGAGTAGACGAAATGATTTTAAGTGAGCGTGCTTTATTGGCTGCGCTCCCGGGCAGAGCTCACCGAACCCAAGATGGAGTGAAGTGAGTCCGCATGCGGGCTTTGGCGCGTGCAGTTTTTAAGGGCAGGGGTCAGGTGATGACATGAAAGGGGCGGCACATTAAGCAAAGGATCCTTATGCAAGTGGGTTGAGCAGCGGGTGGTCAGATGTCCATTGAGCAATGAGTGAACAGATGTCTGCTGCGTAAAAGCCTTGGTTGTAATGGTCTACCTCCCGTTCCGAAGTGACGTCATGATTCCAGCCATGCAGCCCTCCCTCATTCCCCCACCTAACAGGTAGAGTTGCTGTTTTGCCTACCTTCAGCTCGCAGGCAGTCAGATGACTTAATGCCCGACTGCAAATGTTACATGTTTCTCCCAATAGTTTCTAGTTCCAATATTCTATCCTGTCATCAGACAAAACTTTTAAATTTGCTATAACCTTACATCCACTATACAAGAGTGACTTCTGTTAATTAAATCAGATTTAACACTCAATCTCCAGTTCTGGAAATTTTATGGTTTTGAAACTTCTTGGGAATCTGATGAAACCTATGAATCTTCTCCCCAGAAAAATACCAGTCACATATACAAATACATTTTTCTATGCAATTTTGAGAGTTTTACAGATCACTGAAAGCCTATCAATGTCTACAAAGTGTTTACTGATCAAACAGGAGAAATTTCAGTATTGGTAGGAGAGCATGGAAGCACAGCAAGGAAAGGTTGTCCAGGTGCAACCTGGCAGCACTCAAGCAGTAAGTACTACAGCTAGAAATAATGTGATATGTTTTACACCCTGTAGAGAACCTCTCACCCTCACAGCATTCTGTGGTTAGCAGTATTCCAATTTTGCTCATGTCAAAAATAGAGGATCAAAGAGGTCAGGGGGCTCTTCCAAGATCACTTTGCTGGAAAATGGCAGAACCAGACAGAACTAGCAAAACAGATGTTTTATTGTCCCAATCTAGTACTTTTTCAATGACATTACTTGCAGTTTTGTTGCAGGATTGCTTCTGAGGACAACTGAACCAAATTCCTTCTGAGTGCAGTTCTCTTTAGGGTCTTATAAGAAAAAATCCTCAAAGAGTAGTATGAGAAAGGGATGATTTATGAACAACCCAATGGAAAACAAACCTGTAGCTACCTTCTTGGCTATTTCTTTATAAGACCCTGAGGCAGTTCTCAGAACACTCAGGATAAATTCTTATAATCACCAGGGCAGAGTCTACAAAGATTAATGACTTAGAGCCCTCTGTACGTTCCCAAGAGTTATCCCCAGGCAATGATATCTGACATGCAATCAATTAGAACTTTATTATTTTGTTCCAAGAACTGTCATTGGTCCAGAAGAAACAAAATTGATCTTTTCTGCTCTACTCTGAGATATGTCCTTTTTTTCTAAAGGACAAAGGAGAGGTGGTTTTAAAAGTAGGGAGAAGAGAAATCCTAGAGAGTAGTGCTAAAAGGAGAAAAAGAGCAAAGAAACAAACATAGATTCCATCACCCATCCATTTCATAAAGAAAAAGATTCTAAAGCAGGACAGTGGGACAGCATAGAAAGTTTGTCCATAAGTCAGCAGTTTCAGAAGTTCTGTCAGACCCTTCATCTGTCCCAAGCAAGTGGGGAAAGTGCAAATTCCCTATAAGCTTCAGGTCTCACTAATTGTTATCACTGGACCCATCTCTTGGACAACTTGGATAGACAAAAATGGGGAGCTCTATGCCCATTTTTTTTTTTTAACCTTAAGAGGAGTTATCTGTCTTTCTGCTAAAGCTCAGCCGAGAGTACATTTTATCAGGGAGAAGTAAGCAGATGAAAATACTATAAAGCATCTGATAGAAGAGTGTGGAAAACATGGAAGGCAGAGCTGTATGGGGAGGTGGATGACTAAGAAAAGCAATTTCTATATTTCATAAAGAGATCGAAGGCTGACTCTGGGTAAAGGCTCTACACAAGCCTAGAGGCAATTGCCCGCAAAGCGTGGCAATTCCCCAAGCAGAGAGGATGGAGCTTAATCCATTAAGCCAGGGATTTCAGAAGGGACACCAATTACCCTTATCCTGAGCAGGGGAAAAGCGCAGATTCCTGTATACTTCAGGTACTTTAGATAGTGTTCTTGACCACTACGTTCTCCTTTAGGCAACAGTTTCGAAAGGTGGGGGGGGGCAGGGTGGGGATGGGGAGGCACACATGGGGAAGGTGGGGGGGGGAGTAGCGGTAACTGAGGCCATTTGCACGTTTGTGTTTGTTATCTGGTCTCATCCCTAAGAATGGATACAAGTTGGTTTTGACAGGGGAGTGAGGGACAGAACCTGAAGGTTCTGGACACCTGAAAGAGAGCTGCAAAGAATGCTGTGCCATCAAAGTGGGAGGGGGGAGCTGGAAACCAAACACTCAAACTTGGCAGAGAGGTCTAGGGCAGGATCCACTTTACTAAAGTGGGTCTCAAATCCAAGGATTGATGTGGATCCAGGAAAAAGGTTTCACTGGTGCGAGCAAAAGAGGAGAAACATAAAACTACTGTAATGCCTTTTAAAGTCAAATTGTGCCACTTGAAGGCTTTTCCTGTATTCTTTCTTTAGTCCTTCCTACTTTTTTGCTGTTTTTATTTAATATGATGACATACAGCAACTTTGTTTTGTGAGTCTTTGTTAAAATGTTCTTTCTAGGCTAAATACAAAGTTGTCAAACCTACATTAATTCTACTTTCTTTTTAATTGAAAATTCTCACTTGTTTATGAACTCCAAATATGGGACTAATTGGGTTAGTTCACAGTGTCCTCAGATGACTTATATAAAAAAAACAAAAGGGGGTAGCAGGGAGAGAGGGGAACTTTTGACAATTTCTTCCATATGTATTCTGTTCTTCCCTTTTTTCCCCACCTCCTGTTGCAAATGGGTTTTCTGGTAAAAGGATTGTTTGAAAGCACCTTCTGGTCCTACAGACCTCTAGAGAGCCACATGATAGAGACTTACTTCACGTATCTCCTTCCTTGATCCCAAATTATTCTCCCAAACCTTCTCCATATCACTATTCTTCTATCTACAATGAATATGTGGAGATAGAAGACAGATGCAATTGAGCAAATTTTCTCAGTTTCATAGGGATGATGGAGATTGAGAAGAAACCAAAACCAAAGGAAGGGGATGGGGTGCACTGACTATCCACAAGGAAGAGTTCACTGATCTACAAAAGGGATGGAGCCCATTTCGTCACTCCTTGCTTTCCCTCTAGGGTTGGAGGGGCCAACCCAGCAAGTAGCCTACTTTCAGTTCTGTTGGGGCTCAGACCAGGCTAAGGGCACTAAGGTGCCCTCAAATACCATCAAAAGTAACAAGAGACAACCAAAGAAGCAACCAGTCTCGCTGCCTGACTATATAAACGTTTTTCTCAAAGTTGCTTCCTTTGGGCACTCCCCAGACACCAACCATGGCCTGCATCTATGCTCCAAACCTAGATAGATCAGAGGCTGTCAGAAGGTCGACTTTTCTGAACACTTCCTATATGCAGTCCCATGAAATAGAATGGAAGTCTCCAAGGACCCTCACAATAGTACCCCTATCCCTCAAGGTTCTCCTCACTCAGGGTGAAACCAAGGATAATTGTCTATGCCCACCATAAGTTTCACCCTAATAGGTTATTCCTAACCTCTCCAAGAACCTCCTAGTTCAATAGCTCTTGACCAAGGACCCATACATATTCTTAGAGGATTTAGGGGACTAGAAATAGCGATCCAAATATCTATGCATTTCCTTCTTTTTTCTCTTTAAAATATTTTCTATTACTTTGGGTTAAAACTGATTTTTTTTTTTTTTTGTACTCAAAAAGTTTTCCAGAGGAAGTTTTACTTCCTCTGCTCTCCTTCACTCAGGAAGGACCAGAAACTAGAATGACTAAAAGAGAAAGAACTAGAGGAGAGATACAGCTTGTGGACCACCCAGCAGCAGGGGGACAGAATCAGTAAAGGAAGGAGGAGGTAGCTTCAACTCCTCTGCCCAGTCTGTCTTTGGATATGGGAATGAAGGCACGAGACATTCATCACTTAATCTCCCACTCTAGACCCTTTCATAACAGACCTAAAG
>PVIY010002919.1:78370-120291 GCA_004026745.1 Myrmecophaga tridactyla
GGGTGAAACCAAGGATAATTGTCTATGCCCACCATAAGTTTCACCCTAATAGGTTATTCCTAACCTCTCCAAGAACCTCCTAGTTCAATAGCTCTTGACCAAGGACCCATACATATTCTTAGAGGATTTAGGGGACTAGAAATAGGGATCCAAATATCTATGCATTTCCTTCTTTTTTCTCTTTAAAATATTTTCTATTACTTTGGGTTAAAACTGATTTTTTTTTTTTTTGTACTCAAAAAGTTTTCCAGAGGAAGTTTTACTTCCTCTGCTCTCCTTCATTCAGGAAGGACCAGAAACTAGAATGACTAAAAGAGAAGGAACTAGAGGAGAGATACAGCTTGTGGACCACCCAGCAGCAGGGGGACAGAATCAGTAAAGGAAGGAGGAGGTAGCTTCAACTCCTCTGCCCAGTCTGTCTTTGGATATGGGAATGAAGGCACGAGACATTCATCACTTAATCTCCCACTCTAGACCCTTTCATAACAGACCTAAAAGTCACCTTAGTTACCCCCAAGGGGGAAGTCATCACCTTTATGGATCTGAAATTGCAGCTAATGCCTATATCACTTGACATCTTGTCCAAAGACTTATATCTTCTAGGAATAAAGCCAGGCTGCACACTGAGGTTTATGCCATCTATAGCCCTCCTTCTACCTCTGACACAGAAAAAGAAGAGTCATCTTGGGGAATCCCCAATTGTCTACCATATTCTTTTCTCAAATTCAGCCCAAAGCTATATAAGTCAGAAGTTTCAAAAATGGCACATGGCCTCTCTACTGAGATAGGTGAATCAACTCAGGCCACTATCTCGGTCATGGTATCCTGCCTTGGGCAACAGATTTGAAGAGCAAAAAAAAAAAAAAAAAAGCAGCTGTGAATGTGTTTCACCTTTGTGAGAGTTATATGACTGCTTCCCAAAGGATAGCTGAGGGTTGTCTTGAATAAGGGAGAAGAGAGAACATGAAGGCTCCAAGCACCTGAATGGTGATCTCAAAGAGATCAACTGCAGGTGGGGTGGTGAAGCCAGAAGACAAGCAACCAAGCTTCATAGAGCTCTACAGGAGACCCTGGAAAATGTTCCATGTAAAGGCCATAGAGAAGCCACCTGCAGAAGACGGTGGTGTGCCCCAAAGCAGAAGGGATGAAACCCATAATCCACCCATAAATCAGTGATTTTGGAAGTTTCTAGTTATACCTCTCCAAGAAAGGGGATGACATGCAGATCCCCAAAAGCCTCAGGCAACATTCCTATCCCCAGGCAACTCTCCTCTGGGAAAACAGGTTACAAACAAAAATAGAAGTCCATGGATCTCTCTGACCTTAGAGCTACTTATTTGTCTTCTTATCAAGAGAGCTAAAAGTTGATTTTGATAGATCGAAGGAGAGGACACTGGGCATGAGGGAGGAGACTGCTAAGATGGAAGAGAGAGGTCAAAGGGGAGGTGAAAGAGAGGAAGAAAACAACTTCATTTCTTGAAGATTTTTAAGGTAGGTCTGGGGGAAAGATTCTAACCATACTCTAGGGTTAGAGTATGGCACCTCTCAAAGTTTGTATGATAAGGACCTTTTCTCCATCTGTAGGTCAGAGATTTCAGAATCTCTGAAAATGTTCCCTCTCTCACTGGAAAAGGGAAACTATATAGATCCCTATAAATCCTGACAACATTCCTATTGGCCACTGACGACTTCCTCATGCATTAGGTTGAATGTCAAAACAAGAAACTGTGGCTCTTTCCCACCTTGGTGTGATGTACCTGCCCCCTTCTCGAAAGGACACCTAAACTTTGGTTTCAATACAGGAAGAGGAGACAAAGCATGAAGGCACTTGTTGACTAAAAGGAAGCAATCGAAAAATGCTTCGGCATTGAGAAGGGAAACAGGAGAACTGGGAAATAATCACACTTCACAGAAGTTCAAGAGAAGAAAGAAAACAATCCCAAAGATGCCAACTACAGTAGACGGCAGCGTGTTCCAAAACAGACAGAATGGTTCCCACCCATAAGCCAGATATTTCAGAAGTGACACACACCAATTACCCCTGCCCTGATGAGATAGGGGAAAGCACAGATCCTTATGAGCCTCTCTTTAGACCCCAAATTCTGTCACTGAATCCTCCTTTGAGCAGCAGCTTGGAAAGGCAAAAGCTGGGGATGGTGTTTTTATTTCACCTTACTGTGAATTACATCACCTCTTGCTAAGGATGACAGAAAGATGGTTTAGGCAGATGTGGTTATGTAAGATCAAGGGACCGGCCACCAAAGAGGAGCCTGGTCTAAAGAATTCAGACACCATCAAAAGGGGATAGGGAGGAACTGGAATACAACATCCAAACTTCATAGACTCTGGGGCACACACTGAGAATAATTCCAAGTGCAGGCCCTCATGATGCTTTCCACAGCAGAGGGGGGCAAGTTCCAAAGAAGATGAGATAAGGACCCATAATTTGGTATTGAGATGCCTTTTATCATGATGATAATAGTTTGCATGTATATTTTGTTTAGTGCCTTTAATAGATTCTGATTCAGGAAAAGGGGAGGAGGTACATCACTTCTTTCACAATATATGCGAGTGAGGATGCAGCACCTACCTACCCAGCAGTCTTAAAATACATGCCAACACATTCAGGGGAGCCAGAACTTTAAGGATTTGATTCTTACTACCCAAACTACCAGGCTCCCTGTACCCAGAAGAGTCTCAATCAACGAGGCAACTGTGGACTCAAATTTGGGGTGATCAAAATCAGTCTCTCCCAATACGCACACACTATGCTCTGCCCCAACCACAGCCGAACTGCAAGTGGATCATCATCATCCCTGTCCTTTGTGGGGCAGCACATAAGTCACAAGGAGGGAATTTAAGACCAAGGAGTTGGTTTCTTTCATCTTTTTTCTTTTTTTTTCCACCTTGTGTCTAGCCTAGTGGCATAGTCAAGCTCTCAATATTTATTTCTACAGGAACAAAGGGGAAAAGGGAGGGGAGTGACTAAAGTGGAGAGCAGAGAAAATATGCTTAAGACTAAAGAACAAAAGGAAGGAAATTTGCTGCTAGGTTGCTCTTTCTTTCCCCCTCTTGAAGGAGTACCTAAGTACTCTTTCTGACCCTGTGCCTTTTCCTGTCTTCCTCCTTGCTTCTCCCTTCTTCCAGTGACCAATTATCTTTATTTTTAATTTCTTAATCTCTGTTTATCAATGCCTATTTCTACTACTGTATGTTTACTAGACATTCTTACTGTTCTCTATTTCATTCTCTGTATATCGCCTTCATTTCCCTGATGTTTTTCTATTTGACTTCTTATTCTGTCATCTGATAACCATTTAAAAAATAGTCATCACAGGGCCTCAGGAGATCCAGGGGTAAAGGACCAGTTAAGGGCATCATCTAATAATTTCCCTTAGGGGGATGGCTCATTCATCTTTCTCCCCTTTGCTTTTGCCCCAGAATTAGAAATAACTATATACAGGTAGCCCTACCCATGGACTCTACTTCATTGCTCTTCAGATCTACCGATTATCATCAGCAGGGATGCTAATCTTTTCCTCTAGGGTACTACCTCAAAGAGACAGTTTCCAGGCTCTATTTCTGAGCACCAGTGAAGATACATTTATAAAAGTCAAAAGGGTTCTCTGCTTTTCCCACAAGTCTGCTTCAAAAGCTGAAACTGAGAGTTATATATACTCATGGTTAGCCTTGTTGTGGAAGTTTCTAGGTAACTTCCCAAGAACAGTCACAGAGGGTACCCTTGACCAAAGGGTGTATCCTAGTTTCAGCTCTCAACTCCAGCTTTATCCTAAAACCAGCTCCACTAGTTCCAAACAGACTTCACAGGGCAGGGGCTATGTCTTATTCATCTTTGAATCCCAGCCATCAAGAAGTGTCTTGTTACAGTAGGTTCTTTCTGTTTAAAGAATAAAATAATTCCTGACGGCATTAAAATTTAAAGTCATTTTCTAAAGAAAATACTTAAACGTTTAGGGAAAGAGATGAGTTGTTTCCTGTGTAGAATGAGATAAGGGAAGGCAGTGAATGTGGCTAACAGTCTTGGATGGGGGAAAAGGCATGGATTTATCTGAAGACCCAGATGGCAAGTTTTCAGACTGCAATGAGAGAGAACCTGTGAAGGCCCATGCCTCTAAGTTCTGAGGAAGTGGTGGCAAGAGCTCAAGGAGGTCTTTCCCTTTTTCAGAACCCTGGATCTGTAGCTAGGAAGAGGATCTAAGCAGACACTGAAAATGCCATTTTGGGCCATCAGTTTTCTGATTGCATTGCTGTGGTGGCTTGAAATTATATATCCCCAGGAAAGCATACTCTTAACCATTCCTGTACATGTGAACCCATTGTAAATAGGACCTTTTCATGATGTTACTTCAGTTATGGTGTGGCCCAACTGAATCAGAATGGGTCTGCATCCCATTACTTAAAGGCCTTACAGAAAAGGCCCCAGAGAGAGAAGCCCCAGGGGCCACCAGAAACTGGAAGTCAACGGAACCCAAAAAGAAAGGAGAAGATGCTGCTATGTGCATTGCCATGTTACTGAAATGCCAAGAAACCCTAAAGATTGCCAGTCAGTCAAAGAATACTGACCTTAGGAAGAAGCAAGCCTTCTAGTCTCTGAAAGTGCAGGCTAATAAATTCCAGTTATTAAGTCAACCCATTGTATGGTGTTTGTTTTAGCAGCTGGGAAACTAAAACCATTACTTTCAACTAATGGCTCCTGCTGCTCAGACACCGACCTCTTGAATGGAATAATCAGTCTTCCAAGTTATTAGAAAAAACTTGAAAGACTGTTCCCAGAGAAATTTCTTTAAATGATGCCTGTGAGTTTAGTTCTTGCACTGTAGTATCATCATGCATTGAGTTCACAAGTTTTAAGTTCCCTTTGAGCAGGGCCTGAGGTTTTGTGAGAACCCTGGTACTTTGCAGGTGTAGGGAGAGTTGATTCAATAACTTATTTCAGTCTCAACTCTCTGACCCTTTTCATTTGTTGCTGAAATTTCAATGTTCTCTGCATTAACATTTTTAATGATTTTAATCTTTAGTCCTGAATCCCAACATCTGGAGATCTTGTGTTCAGAAACCCTGGAGTTATTTTTTACTGAGTGGCTCCTCTTGAGTCAGCTGATTCTAAATTTTTTCCTGAGTATTTCATAGATCCTGGTTATTCAGGGTTTGTCCAGTTTTTTCACTGGTTGGATTAGAAATGTACCTGGTGGTAGGATAATAAAGGCACCAACAAAATTTTGTCTTTCCCAAAAGTGAGGCTCCTGAGGTCAATGGCCAATCACTGAATAACTGAAATTTCATCATTATTCTAATTTCCCAAGATTAAGCAATTGCTGTTTATCAAACACAAACAGAGGGATCAAAAAGGCAGTTAGGAGAAGTTTTTGAGGCTAAAAGAGGGAAAGATAAAACTAGAGAATAGTAGGTAGGAGGAAGGAATGCTCAGAGGGTGAGCACATACCTGCCATTTCATTGTCCTTATCTCTATTTCACCCAGCTCTCTATTAAAGCTACCACTGTCTCTTGGGAACAGCCCAATGGGGACAGAGGGACTTATCAGCTAGTTCTAAAGTTGTTTCATTCCTTTTACTTTATTTACATTATGCCTCTGATCTTATATGTCTCCCTTCCAATAATTTCTGGAGTCATTCCCCTTCCTTGCCCTCTCCTATCTCCCTTCATTGCTTTACAGCAATAACCACAAACTGTTCCTTTGAGTCAGGATGACTGTGCTGTTGATGCCCAATCCTCTCTTCCTTTGGACTTGTATCAAGTTGTTTCATGTTTCCTTTAAATCCCATCAACCATGAAAGCTCTACTATCTTCATAGACCATAATGTAACCCTCCGTCTTTCAAAGGAGAATGTCCAGTTCCTGCTCCTCAAGGCTACCTCAAGTATTAGCTACTTACAGACTCATTCCTTACACACACATACATCTTTCTCCTTCCTCTCTGATCTGATGTAACCCTCCCCAATTTGTTTCAGGAATCCTTTAGTTCAGCAGGTTAGCATCACTTCTGATGCCCACACCCAACCCTGGTGCAAAACTATTGCATGGTATGAAGTATTCCAAGGACAAACCTGAAGGCTATGTCAGATGTCAGATCTATTAATAAGACAATTCTCAGAGTTTTATGTGGTTCTCATACGAGGAGAACCCTAATGTCAAAATCCTTACCCTATTAGAAAGCACAGCTAGCTGCTTCACTGGACAGGGAATTCTTTGAGGCCCAACACAAGCCAATTATTTTATTATAAAGCCTAGTGATAAGCCCAGCATGTGGCAAACTCTTAATAATTATTAATTGAAGTAATTTCTCCAAATGCATAAGAAGAAAAAGCAAAGAAGTTCATTTTCTAAAGAATTTATATAGGGCTGATAAGAAATATGGAAGTAAGCATATGGTAGAACTGCATGACTCAAAGCAGAGAATGAGTAGAATGTATTTGGGAAATGAGAGGACAGAAAGGAAATAGGTGACTCGCAGAAAATACCTGGCTTTGCTTAGTTGTAGCAGGAGCTGTAAGTTAGGCATCCGTGCTCATTTTGATAACCAACTGCATCTGGGAATGGAGAAATTTGTGACCCTAAGACCAAGGAGATCCCTAAGGGAACAAGAAATAGGTTTTCCCCAACAGTTATTGTTGTGAGATTTTGTTAGGGGAAAGATTTTTTAACTCAATATCTAATTAAATAGGAATCATCTACCCTCCTCATGGCCCATATTCAACATATATTAAATTCAATCAAACATACTCTTAATTGGAAATCTTTCATATAATTCTTTTTTTCCACAGTAAAGTCTGGATTTGGGGGGCCCGTTTTAAGGCCATCACACCTTAATAGTATTAATAAACTTCAGAGTCATTCAGCCCATTCTCACACTCACTGTAGGGTCAGAATCTCTTCAGGGCCCAGGTCAAGTTCTCAACTTCCAAGGTTTTCGATTTCCAACTCCATGATATTTTTTATGGGGATCCTCTTCACAGTAAGGGGTCCTTTAAAGAGTCTGTTTTCACTACCTCCTTTGAACCAAGTGAAACTAAAGTTACAGATAGACACAGGAGAGGCTAGTTCCTAAGATCTGGCAGAAGGTTCAGAGGCCAAGATTTACAAATCATCTTGAACTTTTTATAAAAGTCCTCGGCCATTTTCTGGCAGGAGCCATAAAACTTCCTAAGTATATCATCAGTGTCTTCTTGGCAGAGCTTTTGAGCATGGTACTTCATTTGGCAAGGAAAGGACCAACAGCTACAAAGCCAAGCAACCTCCAGTAGTTTACTCTTTCATACAGAAAGCTTGTTATGGATCTATCAAGAACACCTATGATATGTGATTGGCAAAGGGGATACAAGAGGACAAAGTGAAAGAGCTAGTGATTGTGTCTGGCAGCAGTCTCCATGACTCTCTCTGGCATGAGGTAATTTCCAGAAGTTGTTACCTATTCATTTCACACTGTCTGCAGTGTTTATTGCCACTCCAACACTTGGGCTCTATCTTGCCTGACTCTTTCATCCTGCCTGGTGTCCTGCCTAAACCTTTTATTAGGGATGGGGTAAATACATATAAAATAAGATTTACCCTTAGTTATATTTAGTGCATTCACAATTTTGGGCCATCTATCACTCTATCTCATTCCAGATCATTTTCATCACCCTAATCTGTACCCAATAAGTAATCACTCCCCATTCACTCAGCTCTCCAGCTCCTGGCAAACATTAACCTATTTTCTGACTCTATGGATTTGCCCATTCTGGATCTGTCTCTCTTCTATTGCTTATGTCTGTTTTCTATTATTGTCTCAAATAAATTGAATTATATTTCACTGTCACAGGCAGATTAAAATCAAGTTAGCAATGGCAGCTGGGAGAGGTTGTAGAAGGACTCGAGGAAGACAGCAATCGATCAATTACAAAACCCACTAAATTAAGATAAGGTGGCAATGTCCGTCTTTTCCATGCCCAATACCCATGGATCAATAATCATGATCCTTCTGGAGTAATGTAAGATTCTGTCCTAAGTTTAGAAGAATGCAGAGAACAGCTATCAGCTTTAGTGTCTAGATATGGACTAATAAGATGTTCCTTGGCCAATGAGAACATGTCTACATGATAGTATTTTGGAATTTTAAGAAACATCAGAAAGCCTTACTCCTATGAAGAGCTAATGTAAGCTCTGCTACTAATGACTGATAGTATATTACTGGTGCTTCATTTCTTTAGATGAAGAGCCTGGATCATCTTAAAAATTAAACACCCCGGCGAGAGTCATATGTAAACCATTAGCTCTTTTATAAAGGGACAGAAATATGTTCTAAGAAAGTGAGAGAAAACAGGAAGGCCATGGAAAGAGGTTCTGGCAAAAGGGAGGAGAGTGCACAAAAGGGAAGGTTGGAAAGATATGAATGGGCTGAGTGCAAATTCTGAGAAAAGAATCCAAGCAGAGAGTGAAATTTCCTTCTACAATTTAAGATGTGAATTCTTAAAGAAGATGAATGCTCAGACTTGTCTAGGATAAGCCACAAGAGACAAGTTTCAAAAGGGGCATTAGAAAAATTTCTCTTCAGAATGAATGACAAGTTCAGGTTCCAGGTTCACGCTAGGCTACACTTAGGCTTTCCTAATTTCTATCACATATTTTTAGGAGTGTAAATTTTCTTCTAATGCTGTGCCACTAGCTCTAAGCCTTTCAACATAAGACCCTTAAGGAGGTGGTTTCTTGCTCCAATCCCCAGACCCCACTCTACACCCGACAGATTTGACTGCTTTGGGACTCCTTGCCCCTTTCCTTTTTTTCCCCCTAAAACCTGATCTTGGCCTCATCAAAAACTCTTGAATTCTCATAAGATTGGCATATATCTAGGGGACTCTGAACCTCTAAACCCAAACATATTAACTGTAAAAAAAAAAATCAGAAGGATCATATTTCAGTCAGGTTTTCCTATTCTTGAATACCTTCCCCTGCTAATCTTCAGCTTTCTTTGTCTGGCCTTAAGTGACTGGGCATTTTTTTCCTGCTGAAAATGGGAGCTGATCCCAAGGATGACTTCAGTGGTAAATACCATGATGGCTCTATCCTTGCCAAGCTCCTTCATCATTCAGAGGAATTCATCCCTTCAGGGACATGGGGAAACTAAAACTGATCCCGGTGCAATAGATGTCTTTCAGGTGGGATATCAGAGTGGCTGAATCCCTCCCGGCACGTTCAGAGTGAAACCACTCTCTAGAGGTAATTATTTGGGAATTCCTCCTCAGGAAGAGGAGGAAATTGGGTGGGAGAAAATGGGTAAAGCAAAATTTCCATCCCTCAGTTCAAATGTATGTGGATTTAATTCAGTGTTTTAAACACTAATTCACATCTGCTACCTCAGTGTGACTTTAGATCTCTTCAGATGATAGAGAATGGAGTCGTAGGGGAAAGGGATGGTCCTAAGAAATGGGAGAGGGTGTTTAAAGGAGACAGAGGGAGGTTACTGAAAGATTAAACCCCCCCATTTCATAAACTGACTTACTGATGACACTAAGTGGAGGCTCCCAATTACACAGGCAGGGGCTACTGACAACTATAGGAAGCCCACCCTAAGGCAGCCAAGTCCAAGACCTGTGTCAGTTAGCTTATGGGTGGTGGGGGCCAGAAATGACACCAGCACTTTTCTCCCTCCTAAGCCTAAGTGAGAACATTCCTGAAATACCCAAACCTCATCTTTCCATGGCAGAGCCACTTTACAGCACCTATACTATTTCAGGTCTTTTAAATGGTGCCCAAAGTAAGGGATTTCAACTTTATAGCTTGACTAGAGAGGAAGGCATGTGGGGAGTGCATTAGCTAGCATCCACCAAAAGCAACCTGTGCAGAAAAGAGTTAACATAGAAGGCCCAAGAGTACAATCTTTAGAAGGGCCGACTTGCAAGGTTGACCCTTGGTAACTGGGAAATTTGGATTTCAGCAGGATCCTCCACTACTCTAACTGATAAGAATTGCTCACTGAGCCTAAACTGTTAGTACAAACAATATGATTTGTGCTGAACATATATCTGCTTTCCTTCTGTGGAGTTTTGGATTTTGTATGTAGTAAAAGATGCCTAAGAGGGTGCCTCAGTGACCAGCCTCCAATAACAAACCTGGGCAATGAGTTTCTAATGGGTTTCCCTGGTAGACAACATTTTACATGTATTATCACACCTCATTGCTGGAAGAATTGAACATATTCTATATGACTCCATTGAGAGAAGGCTCTGAGAAACTTGTACCTGGTTCTTTCTGGACTTCTCCCCATACAACTTCTTCCTTTCCTGATGTTGCTTTGAATCTTTTCACTTTAATAAGTCATAGCCTTGAGTACTACTATATACTGGGTCCTCCTAGTGAATCATCAAACCTGAGGGTGGTCTTCTGAACCCCCAACCCTCCACCCAATTATTTTCCTCCATTCTGTTACATCTTATACCTAGAAACTCCTTGGGAGGGATTGAGTGGGAGAGTGTCAGGTAAAAAAAAATTTCCATCCTTCAATTAAAATATATCCCTCTTGTCCCTTTCCATTTGTATTCCATTCAGATATATCCCCTAAACCACATATCTTTTCTCACATCTCATTCTTCTTCTCTCAGAATTATAGAAAGAAATTCTTCCTAAAGATTCTCACCCACTACGACAGAAATACCTGGGATATATTGTTTGTTCCAGGGAGCATCTATTGGTCCACATTAGCTCCCTTCCAATCTGTTGATCTCTGGTACCATGATCCTTGATTTTTCCCTCTTCACTGCCTTCCTTCACATTAATCATCCCTCTTTCAAATTGGTTTCTTCCTTTTTCCTTTGTTGTCGTGTCAATCTACATTTTAAATTTATTCTGAATCTATTTCTCTGTGTCTGACGATACTTGAATGTGTGTCTTCCACTTTTACAGCTAAGTGCATTAAAAAATATATTTTCTGGAGAAAAAAATTAGGAGAAGAACATCATCAGACTACATGAGTAGAACTACTTGGATTATCTATACATGGGCAGAGAACAACATTCTTTTTTTTTTCCCTGCTGGGACCCTGTGGGTCAGAAATGACTTTCTAGACAGTTCCCATACCTGTTAAAAATCTGTGCTTTAATCTGCCTCTCCCAATTTCTATCAATAACAAAGTGTTTATCTATAGAGAATATAGAACTTGACCTAACCCATTAACAGGCCAAGATCTCCATCCTTAACAGAAAACATCAAGTGGTTTCATGCCTTCCACCTGCCCACCGACAATGATCAGCCTCCCCAGTGCTGGGCTCCTCTGTGAAATTTTAGTTCCCCTGAGCCTACCCCTCCGCTCCCCCCACCTTAATCAAAGACTGGGTCACCTATCCTTCTTGGTCAACCCATCTCGGCCTAAGTGACTGAGCTACAGCTGATAGTGTTAAAAACAACAACAACAACCCAACAATAGTCTCACCCTGCCTCATTCCCCCATAGGAACTGTTGCTACAAAGGCAAGACTGATACAACACACACACTGCTGCCTCAGCCCCAAGTCTATCACTTCTGGCAGTGTTTCCAGGGCTTCTCCACAGGGCTCCAGGCTTCCTAGTAGGGTTTCCAGGGATGCCAGACAGGGGCTTCAAGCTTCATTTAAGAGGTTTTATGATTTCATGTTAAGACTTCAAGGAGCTTATACAGCTATCACCTTTTTAGTTAAGGTATATTGGAGAGGCTGGAGGGAACTGCCTGAAAATGTAGAGCTGTGTTTTTTCCAGCAGCCCTTTCTCTTGAAGATAATTGTATAATGACATAGCTTTCAGTGTGACTGTGTGATTGTGAAAACCTTGTGTCTGATGCTCCTTTTATCTACCTTATGGACAGATGAGTAAAACATATGGATTAAAAATAAATATATAATGGGGGAACAAATGTTAAAATAAATTTAGTGGATTGAAATGCTAATGATCAATGAAAGGGAGTGGTAGGGGTATAGAAAAAAAATAGGGGAAACCAAGGCTAAAATAAATTGGGTAGATGGAAATACTAGTAGTCAATGAGAGGGAGGGGTAAGGGGTATGGTATGTATGAGGTTTTTTGTTTTTTCTTTTTCTTCTTCTGAATTGATGCAAATGTCCTAAGAAATGATCATGGTGATGAATATACAACTATGTGATGATATTGTGAGTTACTGATTATATACCAAGAATGGAATGATCATATGGTAAGAATGTTTGTGTTTGTATGTTTTTGTGTTTAAAAATAAAAAAAAGATTTCAAGGAGCTTCTTGCAGGAACTCTAAGACTTGCTGTCAGTGTTTCCAAAGATTCCCCTCAGAGACCACAGGGATCCCGGGCAGAGACCATATGATTTATTCTATGTTTTTTTTTTAAGTTGTAGACAGCAGTTCATAGTAGTGCAAGCCACCTGCTTTCATTCATTCATTCAGCAAACATCTAAGGAATATCTACAATGTTCCAGGCATTGTGCTGTGTTAAACTTTATGACACATAACATCAGTCTCAAAGAGCTCACAGACATAGCTGCTCCTGGGACTTTCCTGCTAATGGGGGCTTCCACCATGTATTCCTGGAGTCTTCAGTACCCACTGGGTTCCTAATTTTTATCGCCTTGCTTCCCTGCCAAACTGAACAGCTTAGGGTTAATCTTTTAGTCCCTTGGCCTGAAATGGAGTCTCTGGCAGCAGTCCTGATATGAATGCTTTCAAAAAGTTTGTTTAAACATCCTGAGGAGTGGCTCTAGGACAGCAAATCTATATCACCCCACCAATTACAATTCTTGGGTCCTCTAGCACTTCTTTTGCTGCATTCTGAGGCATTGATAGGGAGCTTCAAAGAGCAAGAATCTGAAAAGGCCATTTAGCCCAAAATACAAGCCCAGACACCCTTCATTGGTTGAGTAGTCACTTTCCACCACAATTTCAAATTTATTCCTGGAAATAGATTCCGCAGGGCACAACCAAAGAGGAATTAAATTTATTTTCGAATGAGACATCTGGAGTGGGTTTGCAGGGTACCAGCAAAATCCCTCCCATCTTCCAGAGATGGGTCCTCAGCCAGGACCCTCTTCCATATAAGGTAAATTTCCAGCCATATTCATAGCTCTATTCAAGGGACTGACCCCTATTTAAAATGAATAGACCCCTATTTAAAAAGCCAGAAGACTTCTGACTTTTTCACATTGGAGATCCCCTCATGAAAGATAGCTGAGAGTAGGTTTGGACCTTTGAAAGGAAGAGAAAGGTCATGATGGCACTAGGCAACCAGGAAGAGAGAGCTTGAAGGGTGCAAAAATTCCCCAAATAAACTTCCCTATTGCATTTCTGATCCTTAGACCAACCCCAACAAGAAGAACCAAGCTGCTGAGGTGATGCCTACAATCAGGGGACATACTCTAAAAGGGGCAAGACCAGAACCTATCTAGTGTGGCAGGTTTCAAAAGGAGTTGTAGGTTGTCTCCCTCCTCTAAAAAACCAGTACAGACAGATAACCCGCCTAAGTCTATAGTGATATCCTCTTTTCCTCTTGTTTGTCCCCCATCCTTCTTCTCTCCAATAGGTCAAAAAAGCCCTCACGGAGTCTTCGAAAGTCTATGACATCACAGTGGGCCAGGCTGAGAGGTAATATGGCTGGGAAAGGTCATGCCAGGATAGAAGAATATTAATAGTAACTGCTAACACTTAGAGAGTGTTTATCATGTGACAATTACTGTCCTAAGCACTTTGCATATATTGAACTCATTTTATCTGCTCAATACCCCTATCTGGGAGCTAATATTATTTCATCCTCATTTTACAGTTGAGGAAATTGATAAGCAAACAAAGTTTAATAGCTTGCCCAATGTCGCACAGCTAGGATAACAGCAGGATTTGAATTCTGCTCTTCAGGAGAGTTTGGCTATAGACTCTGAGCTCTAATGCCTGCCTCTCCAAGGTGGATGGAAACTTCTCTGATGAGACTTCTTTTCTCATCAGATCAGTTTTATTCCTTTCTTTTCATTTTTTCTTCCGTGGTATTTGTTTAGATGCTCAAGATGTCTTTTGGTCATAGAGAATGGGGATGGGAGAGCTGTCTATTGTTCAATCCCTCAGTCCTCCTGAGCCAGAATTTTCTCTCTCACTTTTCTATCCTTGGTTAATTTACCCAACCCCTTCTAACTTGACTTTAACTCTGTCTTCTCCTCTCCAACCTTTAAGTATTGCAAACATCATTCTCCCCTTCCTTTGGAGCTGAGAACTGAGAGGGGAGAGATCTGATGTGGCAAGAATGCCAGCCCCCAAAGTCAGAGAGCACTGTGTGATCAGTAGGGTCTGAGTCTTAGTGTCTGAATCTGTCCACATCTCTGGCTTCTTTTGGGGTCTCTGATACCCTGAACCCCACCTTTTGCTCTTTGATTACATTGTTTTTCATGCTCTTTTCTCTGCCATCCCTCCTTTTCCTGAGCATCTTACTGGCCCCACCTCCACCCCATTGTCCATTTCCACCTTTTTGCTGCTTTATCTATTTTTTCTCTGCCTTCTTTCCCTTCTTCCATTATATGCTTATCATAGGAATATTTTTCCATCAGTTTACTGTTTAAGTATCTTCCTGAAGATGTTCCGAATCTATTATTGCATTTTTTTTCTTTCTCACAATGGTTCACTGCCCCAGAATAAAATCCATTGTATTTTAACTTGGTTTAAAGGCTCTTGCCCCTGTCTCCACCTTCAATTCTTGCCATTTTGCCATCCAATATCGTGCTACAGCTATAAAGAACTTATTTTTCTCTCTAAATGTGCTCTGCCCTTCACAGGCACTATTCCCTCTGCTGGAAAGACTTCACCTGAACTCACTATTCAGCTAACTCCCTCTCAATCTTTAAGTCTTGGACATATCTTCCTCTAGAAAGCTTTCCTGGTATCTCCTGACTCAGGCATCTCTCTTATGTATGCTTTTCTACCCTGTATTTCTGATAAAATAATTATCCTGTGTATTGTGTGTACCTGTCTCCCTCACTAGGCTTAGCTCTTTGAAGGCAAATAATGGTGCCTTCTTCATCAGTATATGCTCCACACAGGGTCCGGCACAGAGTAGGCTCTCAAAAAGTATTTGTTTGGTGGCTGATCTGTCTGGGAGGAGATAACCATTTTATCCCACCTGGCTCCATTTCTATGAGTTAGGAATAATCATAAAGGAAACATCCTGCCTCTATCTCCCATTGACCTCTTCCTTGGATTGCTTCTGAAGTTTACGTCAGCAAGGAGATAATACATTCTGCAGTACAGGTTTTCATTTATCACTCTACCAGACTTTTTTCCTTTCAACAGGATACAGTAAGAAGGGAACTCCTGACATCATTCCCTGCCAACTAATCTTTCCTCCACAAATCATTCTTGGAAATGTTGGTTCACTTTTGCCAGGTCCAACTCCCAAGAGATTTGAGTCCCTCTAGGGTATTTCTTCTGGAGTTTCTCGTTTTATTTTTTTTAAATCATGGAAGAAAGACATTTGGGGGTTCCTTCCAATGACCATCTTGGTGGCTCCACCTCTAGGCAGAAAACTTAGATAAAGCCAATCACATATCAGTAACCCTTACCCACTATCCATTAAGACACTATCCATTCCTTGAAGAGAGGCACCATATCTCATTCTTTTCCTCTCCTCCAGTGCCCTCAAAAGCACTTGGTGAAGTGTTCAATATTCATATATATACATGCATATGTATATGTGTGTGTATACATGTACAAACATTAGATAAAGATAGTTCTCCTATACAGATAGGTTGTAACAGGATAGGGAAAGGGATATGAGTCTTGAATATCAGCTGACAGCTCAGAATTACCCTCTCGATATGCGCCCTTCAGTGCCCTGACTGAGTTGTCCCACGAACATTACTATGCTCTAAGAACTTTCAACCAGTTGTTCTCTTTAGGAACTTATGCAAACATCTGGTGATGAAAAACTCCTCAATAGTCTTCTTGATTTTCTTAAACCTTTAACCACCTAGATGAATTCTATCATCATTTTATCTAACTTTGAATAAACAAACAGGTCAAAATAATTCTTAAGAAGATCTTTTAAAATCTCTTACTATAATTGTATTTAAAAAACCAAGGTCTTGCATGTCTAACAGACTTTTGCTTGGTACTTAGCTATGCTGGTTGGCATATACAAGTTTTTGACATAATTTATTCAACCTACCCTGCTACTGATACTACTTTCCCTGCCTTCTTGTGTATATATTTGCTTTTTTCCATTTATTTTTTTACCCTTTTAGAAACACTTTACATGTCTTTCTGGTTAAACACCATAGAGCAGGGTTATATTTTAAATAACCCAATATGATAGGCTCCTTAATAGTAGGTGTCAGCCTATTCACCTTTCATAAAGTAATCATTATACTTCACTTCATTCCTTTCATCCTCCTTGGTTTATTATTTATTTAATTCTATCCTTTTTTGCTTTTCCTTATTTTTGATTTATTGTCATCTTTCCCCTTGTTATTTTAAAAATTCTGCTTCTGTATTTTTCCATTTCATTAGAGGTTACTTCTCAGATCTTGACACTCATGAACAAATACATATTTCTTTGCTATTAATAATAAGATCTAAATATGCTGCCTTCCCCTGCAAATTTCATACTGTTTTCACAGACAGATGAATACACCCAGCTGTCTAGCACACCTGGCTCAAGGGTAAACAAAGACCTGAGAGTGGAACCCCGGGGATCCCCTCAAAGTCTCTGCCACCACTGACAAACTAAATTGAACAATTCTAAGTTACTGATACCCAACCCCCCAACTATTAAAGCTGGAAATGCCTCTTTCAGACTTAATGTATCTATCATCAGGCCC
Source organism: Myrmecophaga tridactyla (assembly GCA_004026745.1). Taxonomy (NCBI): domain Eukaryota; kingdom Metazoa; phylum Chordata; class Mammalia; order Pilosa; family Myrmecophagidae; genus Myrmecophaga; species Myrmecophaga tridactyla. The sequence goes on from PVIY010002919.1 coordinate 95,190, forward strand.
TTCACAGTAGGCCAGATGGGTAAAGATTTGGGAGTGGCATGGGGATGGGGTAATAAGAAGCAGAGAAATGTGCCAAAAGGGAATTTGAAGGGATGACATCTGAGGATTTACTCTGCCTGGTAAGGGACTCTTGGTAGGTACAGGGCTCCCCAAAGCCAAGGCCTGCTGGGGTGCTGGAGAGGGTGGGAAAGGATGAGGCCTGTGGGCCCAGGCATTCATAGAGGGGGGAGTAAAGTGAGGGAGGGGAACAGTGCTCCTTGAGATCACAGTGGGAGAGAGATGGGGGGGTGCCTTAGGCAAGGAGGATGGATAAAGGGGCCCTGCTCTGGAGGCAAAGGTCCAAGGCAGACTGGGTCATACAACTGGGGCCTTCCTGCTATGGAGGAGGTGAGCTTTGGGCTGGGGAGCATATAGAGCATACCAAGGTGTTAGGGCTGAAGCATTTCCTCCCAGGGAGTGTAGAAGGGCCTCAGGGCAGTCAAGTCATCCTTGCAGTGGGATAAGCAGGCCCTTCTGCCCTTGGCCTTCAGGTGGGCACTCCTCATTTGGGAGGTTGGGTCAGAACCTGAGTGAGATTCTTGATTCCCCCTTGGGGAGAGATGGGCCTCTGCTCCAGTCAGGTTCCTCCTGTAGAGACTCAGGACCCTGGACCCTAGCACCCCATCCTCAGAATCTGCAAACGGCCCTTTGAAAAGGCTGGACTGCCTCATACTTATGCAACCCATGCAAAGAGTTGAAGATACAGATGAGAATAAGACAGCTGCTAAGGGAGGCCACAGGGCCTGGGTTAGGTGATGGTGGCAGAGCAGGAAAGCAGCTGCTGACTCTCATTAGTTGAGCACTGGCCACAGGACGGGTGCTAGGCTGTGTGGCAGTCCTTACAATGAGTAATGTTAACACTTGTTTGGGGAGGAAAATCAGAGCCTCACAGTTTAGGTACCTTGCCCAAGGTTACACACCTAACAGAAAGGAGAATTTACATGAAAGATTTCAAAGCCGTGTCTTAATCTCTAGATGCTCTCGAATACTTTGAGAGAGAATACTTCAATAACCTTAATTTGGATTCTGGTCTTATACTTACTAATAAATGAGCAAGCAGCCAAAGGGTTGAGTAAATGAACCATGGAAGCCCTTTGTGACAGGGCACTCTGCTCCCAATTTCTTATACACCCACGGCTATGCAAGGTGGGTTGGCTGGTCCCATAATCTCAGGGATGGAACATGGATCATTAGGGTTCCTCTGTCCCCCCAACCATGGTCAGAATTCCCATTAAACATTTTTTTTCACCATTTTCCCCGATCCTCCCCAAGCTGCCCATGCCTCTTCCCCTGTTAGAACGTGACTGAACAGGAGTGGCTTGGCGACACCACAGGAGGTTCCCCAAAGAGCAGACAGACCCTTCCCATCATCAGGTTGAAGGGCTTGCTCTGTTTTCCTCTATTCCTAGTCACTCCATGCTACACTCTCTTTAAATTAATTGAAAATTGCTTTTAATTTTCAAATTCTAAAAGCAACGTATTTACATTGTAGACAATTCAGATAAAATGGAAAGCACTCATCCCGTCACTCACAAATAACCCCGTGACCATTTTGGCTTCTTTCCCCTGAGAAACTATAAGGATAAGTGTAATAACGAAGCTTAATTAGTGTCCTTTTTTTTGTGGGGAGTGGGGGAAAATAAAGCTATTAAGGCTTTTGTAAGGAACTTAGTAAGTCTGTAGTTTACATTGTGCGTGCTCTTTAAGCCACGTAAACACTCGAAAGATACACCCACACTAACTTTGTGAATGGGTATACATAATGTAGAAGACAATGAATAATTGCATCAGTAATCAATGAGTAAATGCTGAAGTAAAGTTTCTAAAAATAGATTAGCTATATGAGTTCAGCAGATAGAGTATGGGACTCATTGTACCAGATAGTATCACTTTTTCTGCACAGAAGCCCTTTGCACCTGAAGGTTCATCAACATAAAGGAGATGTGATAGAGATGGAGGGCTGGGAGACGGTGATGAAAGGACAGCACAGAAGATACCAGAAAGACCCACAAGGGGCCAGAAACACGGAAACGACTGGAGAACAGATGCCTCAGATGCTCCAGAACAAGCGGGCCGCATGGGGCCCCCCCGGCAGGACCCCTCCTTCCACCCAGTGAGAAGGGGGAGGGGCGGGCTGGCGGCTGCAGACAGGGCGGGAGGGCACCCGAATACGTTGGAGAAGGGAAAGGGAGCGGTTATTCTATTCCTGGGGAAAACTAAGAGATGGCAAACGGGCCCCTTCCCCTCCTGCGTGATCCAGGAGCGCTCCAGACAGCCTAACCGATTCAAAGGAAGAGAACAAGGATGGAAAGGAAGGGTGGGTGGTGGGTGAGGGCGGCATCGTACCAGCCCACCTCCCTGTGTCCGCCTTGGATCTCTAGAACCCAATATACGTGATGTTTGAACCGTCTCACAATCCCATCCCACCCGGGGCCCCTGTGGCCCTGCGGGACGACCGGGAGGAAGCCAGGGCCGAGAGCCGCGGCCGGCGGGACCGAGCCCAGGGGGCGCTGGCAGAGGGCAGGACCCGGGAAGGCGGAGCTCAGCGGGGCGGCCCGTGGGTGCCGAGCGCGCGGACTTCGCGGACACACCAGCGCGGCTGGGCAGGGCGCTGCCAGCGAGGGGCGCCGCTGAGGGCAGCCCCCGGCGGACGTTTGCTCCCGCCCCGGCCTCGGACGCTCCGGAGACCCGCGGGCTGCGGTCAGGAGGCGCTGGCGGCCCGCACGCCCCTGCCTTCCGTTAGGCTCGGAGCGCGCGGGGCGGCGGTTCAGGGCGCGTGGGAGGAGGAGGAGGAGGAGGAGGGCGCCCTGGGCAGCTGCGTAGGGCTGCAGACCTCCAAACCGAAGTTGTCGCAGAGACCTTGAAGCGTAACAGAGCCATATATTCTTGTGGCGATAGTGGCCTTAGGAAAGTAATTCTCTCAGCATGAGATGGGGTGGAAGCTGCACATAGGTGGTGGCCTTTGGAGGGACCTCTGGACAATTTTTAATTTAACCCCTGTCGTGGGAAGGAGGGTTATCTTGTAGATACTGGATTGGATGAAAAATCTACAGATGTGCCCCGTAAATACTAAAGCTTGGGCTGTCAACAGGCAGATAACTTCTCTTTTAGCTTAGGGTTGAGGGTTTGTTGTTGTTTTTTTTAACCACATTTTTTTTTTTAATTTGCATATGGGCAGGAGGCACCAGGGATCCAACTCCAGACCTCCAGCACGGCAGGTCGGAGCTCTGCCTGCTGAGCCACGGCAGCCACCCTAACCACATTTTTTTTATTACAACAAAGCAATAGACATGCTTCCTGATGCTTAAGTGCTATTCTTGGGACCCTAGTCATAGAGTTAAGGAAGACTAGAAACCGAGTCGTTTCAATCTACTTAGCCCCTGCACCCAGCCTACAAATTCCTCTCAGGACAGGCCAAGCCTAAGGGTTTCTACCATCCAGGACATACCCTATTTTCCTTCTGTTCCTTTCATTCTGTCATCAGCTAAGACAATGTTTCAGCCCCCCTCCTCCTTACCAGACAGGAGGAAAAATACTTCTGAAAATGACTTTTAAATCACTGGAGAAGTTACCTAACAGTTAAGTGAGTTGACAGGTTCATGGGATTAAACAAAAGAATATTTCCTTCATTGAGTTTCCTCTCTAGTAGGAGAGGTCATTTTTTCTAATTAGTGTAGGCATTCTGACTCGTAGGATAGGCTGGATATGTGGGTTGCATAAGGCTCTGAAGTTTGCCTGTTAATGGAGCAAACATTTGTGGTGGTGCTAAGTCAGGACCCTGAAATATTAGACTGAGTCTGGGGATGGGACTCACCAGGGTTATTGGGGATTGTGGGACATGAGATAAACTCTGGGTGAAAAGGGAACTGGGGGTGATAAAGGTTGCCTTTCAGAACACGTGAAAGAGAAGGACATTTTTGAAACCTATTTTAAAATAATTAAATCTATTTATGAATGTTACCATCCATGATGGTAGTAATTAGAGAAGCCTTATGACAGTTTTTGGGAACCTAAAGGAAAAAAGGTGGATATTGCTGGACAGTCACTTCTGACATAAAAGGACAGATCTGGAATAAGAAAAAAATTACCTTCTCTTTTCTCCTGAATCAGTGCTCTTTGTAAGTGGTTGTAGAAACTAGAAACAATACCTTAAGAGTTAACTAAGCCTTTGGAATTTAATTTTAAGGAGTGTTAAGAATTTAAGGCTATGTTGAGATTAAGTACTCTTTCAGGGAATGTGTCCGTCTGGCAGTCGTTAGAGTAGCAGGAGTCTTTGATTGAGGGTGATCCATGATATTAGTAGGGAGGCAGTGGCTGCAAATTGTGTCTCCATTGTCTGCTTAGCTCCTCAAATGGCAACTATATATCCAGGTCCTGAAATGGAAAGTTGTTTTTGGTGATTTGCTTCTTTTATCTCTTCAATCTCCCCTCCCTTTTAGCATTATTGAAGTGCCTAACGTTAGCAGGTGCTGTTTGTCTCCACACTCTGAAAATGTGCCCTCTGTGCTGCTGGACTAGTTGGTAAAGAGTCTAGAGTCTAAGTGGAAACCTGGGATTCAATGCTTAAGTATCCTAAATTTTGTGACTTTCCCCAGTTGTAAGAGAATCTGAAGAGACTACAAAACTTTTCAACCCGTATTAGGGAAGAGGGCGCTCTCAGAAGTAGCAGCCTGTGGGAGGGCGGGTTCTGATCAGAAAATGAGGTGGGGACATCTTGAGGTGCTGAGCCTGTGCTGTTGCTGAAAGCCAGGACCTGGTGCTGCCTCTTTGAAGAAATAGGCCAAAAGAAAAAGGACACTTTGTTCCCCAGGTTGCAGTATAGACCCTTGAAAGTGTCAGTTCCTACGTTGATGGTAATTGGAAGAACCTTGAAAAACGCGGATGGTAATTTCTCAACCGTTGGGATAAGGGAAACAATTACTTCTGTCCACTGGACTGGTAGGCCTTGCCTCTGTGGTTGGTCAAAGGCTACTCTTCTTCTTAGCTATTCTTCTCTGCCTGATACTTACCATAAAGAAAACAATCGTTAGATGAGGCACAGAAGCAAAGATGGAAAGCAAGATGAAACTATTGACAATAAAAAGACAGAGAAATTAGGCTACAGCAGCAGGGATAGGGTGACTAGGAGAAAACAGCAATTTATACAGAGGTTATATGGTTTTGGAAAAAAAAGGGAAAATGAACATTGAAAAAAGGGTAATGGCTAAGAAGAGAGGAAGCGCTGTGGGAAAAAGTCTAAGAAAACCTGAAACAAAAACAAGAAAGACTAAATCTCCTTCCCTTTTATTTTTACTTCCCTCCCCTGTTCCCTCCTTTCCTTCCTACAAATCTTGAATGTCTTCTCTATGCCAGGCACTAGCTAGTTATCGAAGATAAAAGAGGACCAAGACTCACTACCTGCTCTAGAAGAGCCCATATCCTAGTGGGGCGAGAGTTTCATGGCTGACAACAGGGCGTGGGGAAGAGAAATGAGTCTCAAAGGACAGCCTTTTCTGTGTGGGAGAAAGGAAGGGACTAAGATATATGGAGACTCCCACAGTGGGTTCCGGAGTTACCTTTTGGATACTGAGCTAAGGGTAGAAGGCCAGCTGACATGTGTGGGTTGATTTTCAGACCTTCCTTGTGGCTTCTCTTTGGGTGGTAACTGGGGCAACACTACAGGTACTGGGCAGTTTTCTGAAGTGAGTCAGAGATGGGATGCTTCCTGTGTCCTCAGTTCTGCACCCATGGGCACAGTGGGAAGGATAATATTACCCCCCTCTCTTTTCCCTGAATTATCCTCTTTGCTGCTCTGGGTTGTCCCAGCTGCAAATCTCCCTGGGGTCTCTTTTTTGCTGTCCTATGTGCAAAAGGGAGGAAAATGAAGTTGGGAAAACTTTGGAATATACAAAACATAAAGAATAAATTAAAAATCACCTTTATCCCAATGTAACAACAACAAAAAAAAAAACTGATGAAAAAAACTCGGTGTCCAATTTATGGATCACTGAAGTCCAGGAAGCCCAAGGACCATAGAACATTTAAATGCCCATCTTGTAGGGTAAAAGATCAGGGTTTAAGGGTTAGGTAAAGATCTTTATCCTGAGGCTGGGGTTGGGGTGGGACAGGAAACTCCAAGGTTTCCCCTTTTGATGAGAAAACTGCTGTAGACATGTGCTGTTTGCAGGTTTTAAGAAACTTCCACACTCTTATAAGTGCAAGATACAGGCCCCAAATAGGGCTTTTTGAGTGGGTCAAGGATTTCTTATATATCTACATTTGGAGTTGTAAAGCAGGCATTAATGAGCAACTCTGAATTTCCAGAGTTTTGGGGAAGCACGATTGGTCGTTTAGGATTGGGACCCAGAACTGTTTTCTAAATGGTCTATTTTGGAAGGCATTGATTCCATTTGAAGCTAATTGGGAGGGGGGCTTAAGGTTGCCTGGCCAGAACCCAGAAGAAACCAGAACTCTGGAACTGGCTCGATAGACACTGTAACCCAGTGTGAAGGACATTGACTCTATTACTCTCATTTTACTAAGCATTTTGAAAAATACTTAGTGCTCATGGTCCCGACAATGAGGGGCAGTTGCTTTAAGTTAAATGCCTTTCATAAAACAGCAGCACCACTATATTTTTCTCATTTTTCTATAGGTCACTAAAAACTTTCACATAATTGTCCCAGTCCTTGGACAGCATTTGAACCCCACTGCTCTAGCTCAGCTCTCCGTCCTCAGAAACAATGACATCAAGTCACATAGCTTCCTCATCTTTTGTTTCTTTGAGCAGGTAATCAAGGAAGTTCTGGGCCATCAAGGATGTACCTGAATTTTGTGAAGGTTGTGAAATCTCTGGCTTATGGATCCATTTTGGGTTCTCACCCTGCCTTCCCTGATTGAGGGTTCATGTCTAAGGCCATTTAGAAAATTTCCCAGGTCTCTGACAGAACTTGAAAGTTTGTTTTCTGTTGCTCATATTTCCCATTTGGTGTAATCTTTTACTTTTTCTGCTCTCTTCCCTCCAACTTTCAGCTATTCTTTGGCAAAAGGCCAGATAGTTCATAACTACAATGAAAAATATCCATATGACCTGCCACTTATGGATTTGTTCCCCCCCCCCCTTTAAATGATGTTTCATTTCTGGACCCCAAAGCCTACAATTCTAATAATAAACTTTCTGGTATCCCTGAGTGGGAATAAATTCTTGTGAGTTGCAACTGTAAGTAACATGGTGGGCTGTGATATATAGTCCCTCATAGTCTCCTCATCATTGTTCAATTTAAATAGAACTACTTGTTCTCAGGGACCCTGATTTCAAAACTGAAATATTAGATTTGCAGGTGTTCTGAGAAAAGGAACAAAAAGCCTGTGTTCTAGTGCTGGCACTGCCTCTGTCAACTGTGAACTTGAGCAAATCTCCAGACTTCTTTGGGCTGCAACTTCCTCATGGGTAGAATTGTGATATTAACGCCTACCTCACAGGGTGGTTGTGAGAATTAAATGTGCTCTGTAATCTGACATACTATATAAATGTTTGAAATTATTTTTCTGTTATGATTTAAGAGCTAGTTTTAAATATGCCCTGCCACACGGTAGATATATTGACATTTCTACCATCGGATCAAGGGTTTTCACCTGCCATGTATTGCCATAGGAGGCTTTAAATTGCTGGAAGAAAATTTTATGTTTTTATGTGACTACTTTTTATTGGAGAGGGTCAGTAGCTTTCATCAGCTTCCTAAAGGGGGTCCATAATCCTGAGGAAGTTAAGAACCAGTGCTTCAGACTTGAAAAGTTGGATTCAGTAACAGGAACATATTTATTGCTTTCAGAAGACCCCTCTTTAAAATGTCTACAGTAGTAGTTACAATGCTTTTTTTTTTTTTTTGATAGAAAAATACTTAATGTGCTTGATGACTTTACAGAACCTTTGAAATTTGGCCTGAAAGTCTTGGGTATAGGGTGATGGGTAGCTGCTAGATTGTCCAATTGCCTATGATGTGAAGATGGGCATACAACAGATTATTAGCTATACGGCCTACAAAAGTCACCTCACGGAGTCTATTACCTCATTTGTAAAATGAGGGGTTTGACTTTGAAGATTTCCAAGTTCATATCTTAGATTTTTAGGAAAGTGAGATAAAATCTGTACATGGATAGAGCCCTATTTTGGCAGAAATGAACTAAGCTTTGTTTAGGACAGGAAAAGTGTACCAGAGTGAGGAAGAGAAGCAGAGCATTCAAGAATGTGATTACCCAGAATCGCATTCCTGAGAGAGATGGGAAATTGGGCCTGTTATGGTGAAGAGCCAGGGTAAGCAGGCAGGAGGACAGCTGGTGGGCCATCTCTTAAGTCCAAAGGCTCTGATGGAACAGAGACTCAACCTCCATGTTTTACCTTGTGTGGTAGTTAGATTCAGTTGTCAACTTGGCCAGGTGAAGGCATCTAGTTCTGTTGCTGTGGACTTGAGCCAATGGTACATGAACCTCATCTGTTGCTGATTACATCTGCAGTCGGCTGGGAAGTGTGCCTGCTGCAATGAATGACATTTGACTTAATTGGCTGGTGCTTAAATGAGAGAGCTCAATGTAGCACAGCCCAAGCAGCTCGGCATACCTCATCTCAGCACTCGCAGCTCAGCCCAGGCCTTTGGAGATGCAGAAAGAAGTCACCCCAGGGAAAGTCGTTGGGACCCAGGGGCCTGGAGAGAAGACCAGCAGAGACCATCCTGTGCCTTCCACATAAGAAAGAACCTCAGTGGAAAGTTCGCTGCCTTTTCTCTGAAGAACTAACAAAATAAATCCCCTTTTATTTAAAAGCCAATCCGTTCCTGGTGTGTTGTATTCTGGCAGCTAGCAAACTACAACACCTTGGGACTGACTTGCCAGAACTTTCACTCAGTGAGTGAAAACATCTTTGCTGCACTCAGAGAAATTCGAACCTCACAGAAACAAATGCCTCCAGTCTTCCTACTTTCCGCATCCCACGGTTTGCCTACTTCAGGAAAATGCTGCCCTCTAAACATCTCAAGACACAGGTAAGTCCAAAGAAGGATGAGGCTGTTTGGAGGGTGCAATTTCAAGCATAAATCTATATGATTTTCTTTTAATTTTTTACTGAACTGAGGCTACTTGTGTGTGTCCAATATAACTTTTTGAAAACAGCTTTATTGAGGTATAATTATCCAATAAGTTGCACATATTTAAAGTGTACAATTTCACAGGTTTTCACGATGTATACACCCATGAAATCATCACCACAAAGAAGATAATATGTTTATCTTCCACAGAAGATACCTCTTTGCAATCCCCCTCTCCCACTCCTGTTTCCCCCTCCTCAGAAAACCACTGATCTGCTTTCTGCCACTATAAATTAGTTTGGATTTTCTAGAATTGTGTATAAATGGAATGAAACCACAGGCATTCCTTTTTGTCTGGCTTCTTTCATTCAGCATTATTTTGGGATTCAGCCATATTATAGTATGTGCCAGTACTTCATTCTTTTTTATTGCTGAATTGTGTTCTGGTATATGGATATACCACAATTTGTTTATGCATTTTCCTGTTGAGAGCACATTTGTATTGTTTCCAATAAAGATGCATGTATGTTTGTGGGCAAGTCTTTTTGCACAAATTTTTTTTCTTGGGCAAATACCTTGGAGTGAAATGACTGGATCATTATATGGTAGGTGTATATTTGACTGCCAAAGAAACTGCCCAATTTGTCCTCCAAAGTGGTTGTACCATTTTCATTCCCACGAGCAGTGCGTGAGCATTTCATCCTCACCAACACCTGCTATGGTCAATCTTTTTAATTTTAACCATTCTAATAGGTGTGCAGCGGTATCTCATTGTGGTCTAAATTTGCAATTCCCTAATTAGTGACGTTGAGCATCTTTTCATATGCTTATTTGCCATCTATATATCTTCTTTGGTGAAATGTCTGTTCAAATCTGTTGCTCTGTCTTTTTTTTAAAAAAAATAGCATTGCTTTCTTACTGAGTTTTCGGAGCTCTTTTTATATTCTAAGATATAGGTCCTTTATTAGATATATCACATGCAAATATTTTCTCCCCATGTGTGATGTTTCTTTTCATTCTATTAAGTGTCTTTTAAAGAGCAGAAGTTTTAAGTTTTGATAAAGCCCAATCAATCAATTTGTTCTTATATGGATTGTGTTTTCAGTGTAGTATCTGAAAAGTTTCTGCCTTATTCAAAGTTGTAAATATTGTATTCTGTATTTTCTTCTAGAAGTTTTATAATTTTAGATTTTAAATTTAGGTCAATTTGAGTTAATTTTTGTGTATGGTAAAAAGTTTTGTATATAGATTCTTTGCGGTATGGCTTTTTTAAAAAAAAATTTCATATGGATATCCAGTTCTTCTAGTACCATTTGTTGAAAAGGCTATTGTTTCTCTATGAATTGCCATTGCAATTTTGTCAAAGACCACTTCTTTATATTTGTGAGTCTGTTTCTGGACTCTGTATTTGATCTATTTGTTGATCTTGATGCCAATATCACAATGGCTTGATTACTATAGCTTTATATAGATCTTGAAATTAGACAGTATTAGTCCTCTGACTTTTTTTTTTCAAAGTTGTTTCTGATTCCTTTGCATTTCTGTATGAGTTTTAGAATAAGTTTTTCTTTTTCTCCAAAAATGCTTTCTGGGATTTTGATTAGGATTGCATTGAATCTATTGATCAGTCTGGGGAAAATTGATGTCTTAACAATATTGAGTCTTCTAAATCATGAACCATGAAATATCTCTCTAGTTGTGTTTTAAAATATTTCTCTCAACAGTGTTTTGTGTTTTCAGATATGGAATCTCACACGTCTTTTTTTTTCTTCCAGATTTATCCCATATAGTTCATATTTTTAAGGCTACTACAAATTGTATTGTTTTTCAATTTCAGTTTCTGATTGTTCATTGCTAGTGTTTAGGAGTACACTTGTTATTTGTATATTGATCTTGTATTCTACAAACTCACTAAACTCACTTCTTTGTTCTAGTAGCTTTTTTGAAGATTCCACTGGATTTTCCACATAGAGAATCATGTCATCTGTGAATAAACAGTTTGTTTTTCCTCTCCAATCTGGATATCTTTTTCTTTTCCTTATCACATTGGTTAGAATTCCAGTACAATGTTGAATAGAAATGGAAATAGTAAACATAACTTATGTTCTTCCTGAATTTAGGAAAAAATAGTCTTTAACAATTAAATATAAGATTAGCTTTTTTTTTTTTTTTTTTTACAGATGTCCTTTATCAGATTAAGAAAGTTGCTTCCTTTTACTAGTTTGCTAAGCGTTTTTATCAAGAATCGATATTGGATTTTGTCAAATATCAACTGCTTTTTCTACATCCTTTGAGATGATCAGATGTTGGTGGGTTTTTTGTTCCTTTTGTTTGTTTGTGTGCGAATGTGATAGATTACATTGATTGATTTTCAAATGTTAAACCAATCTTGCATTCCTGGGATAAACTCCACTTGGTCATCATCCCTTTTATATGTTGTTGTATCCAATATGCTAAAATTTTAAGAATTTTTGCATTTATGTTCATGAAAACTAGTAGTCTGTAGTTTTCCTGATGTGTTTTTGCTTTCGTTATCAGGGTTATTCTGGTCACATCGAATGAATTGAGATATGCTCCTTTCTTTTAAAATTTTAGAAGAGTTTATATAGAATTGGTATTATTTCTTCCTTAAATGTTTGGTGAATTTATCGGTGAAGCCACTGAATCCTGAAGGTTTCTTTGTGGAAAGGTTTTTAACTACAAAGTCAATTTCTTTCATCGATATAGAGCTAATCAGATTATTTGTTTCCCTGCGTTTGATAGTTTGTGTCTTTCAAGGAATTGGTCCATTCATCTACATTGTCAAATTTACTTGCATAAATTTGTTCACAATTTATAGAATATGCAGTGATACATAATGATGTAGCCTCTCTCATTCCTGATATTGGCATTTGTGCCTTCTCTCTTTTTTCTGATCAGTCTGGCTAGAGATTTATCAGTTTTATTTATCTTCTCAAAGATCCACCTTTTGATAGTCTATATTTCTGTTTTTTACTTTGTTCATTTCCTTTTGATCTTGACTATTTCCTTCTACTTACTTTACATTTCATCTACTCTTCTAGTTTCTTCAGGTAGAAGTCGAAAGAATTGGAAATAGTTTACTTGAATTAAGAACAAGGAAGAAACTTTCCAACAAATATATGGGAATAAATTTAAAAGCATGTAGTTGATGCAGCATGCCTAGGTTAGAACAGATCACACTGAGAGACATACAAAAGAGTAAGGGACAGAGAAAGAGATAGATATTTTTATGATTTCTAAATGGGTGAAGATTGAATAATACACCTAAGAATATATGTTCTAAAAATAAGTAACCTCGTCTTTTTAAACTAAAAGACAATTTTGAAGTTGTTTTAGTTGCTATCTTAATTATGGAGACACATTCCTCAAATCCTCTATTTTCATACTTTTTTAATGAAAAAACCAACTAGTTCTGTGGACTAGAGAAAATGATTTCATAATTAAGATTAAATTTTTTAGAGTAATACCCTTATCTTGTGATCCTCTAGAAGAGGGGTCAGCAAAAATTTTTTATAGTAAATATTTTAGTTAACATTTTTATGCTTTGCAGGCTACATATGGTCTCTATTCTTTATCTTCAATTTTTTTTTTACATATCTTAAAAAAATGAAAACCATTCTTAGCTGACAATTTTGGCCTGGCCACCTGAGCTAAAGATGGTTTTTACATTATTAAAGAGTTGTAAAAAGAAGCAGCAACAGCAACCACAACAGAGATTTATGTGGCCTAAAATATTTACCATATGGCCCTTTACAGAAAGAGTTTGTCAACCTCCTGTTTTAGGAAATAATTACAAAATACTTTGAAAGGAATGTTACATTTTCATATACTATCCCTGATCCAGATTAAGCCAAGGTATTAGTATTAAACCATATAATCGGTGGCAGCTTCTCATCTGTAGTACAAGTCCTCAAACTGTTTTTTTTTTCCTTTTTTCTTAAAGAGTATGATTATAAAAATGTGTGCTATTAAAAAGCAGCTGAGGATTTGAATTTTATTGTTAGCTGGAAATTGATGAAAACTATGTTCGATTTCTCAGGGGTTGGCAGAATTGGTTCCTTGGTTTGGAAGCACTCTGAAATTTGGCTCTTTGGAAACAGACAAGGTATAGTCTTAATTGTCTTGTTCTTGGGTCTTTAAGTTCCCCATTTTATGAGTCACTTAATGACACTTAGATAGAAGTAATTAAATTCCAGACATTCTAAGAGCTTTATGTTTTGGGCCTGTCTCCTTTTCTATTATATGGAGATAATAATACTAATAATTTCTCTTCATAAGGTTGCTGAGGGGATTCACATGTGGTCAAATAACTTGAATATTTTAGAGAGGAAGAAAGAGACAGAAGTATGAAACTAAGGAAATTAAGAACTTGGAAGCTTCTGCCCTCTTTTGTTCCTCTGACTTGAAAACAGAATTTGAAATCTGGAGGTAGCCAAAGAGCTTTCCCTGACTTAGCTTGATATGAATGGATTGAAACCAATTTGTGTTTTTTTTCAAATGGACCTTTCTGAAGTAACCAATCACTGCATATTGATTATGATACTGACAGCATTAAAGGTCAAGAAACGACCAAAACCCAACCATGTCATCCTTTGTAAACTACTTCCTCAACTTCATTCTTCCCTATATATACCTCCTCAAAGACATTAATTTTCTTCTTTGGAAATGGGCAGGAATCTGTCTGTCTAATGCTCAGTTCCACGCACATTCATAACTAGTGATTATTCCCATGCACTTTCCTGGGTCAGATCTGATTTAGTTCTCCTACAGGTTCATGGTTCTTGGCTTTCTCCCTTTATAGATAAGTCCAGTGCTTTCTTATCATAATGTAAATAGTATGGCTCTCTTTTTGCCTAGCAGGGGCCCAGAGTTTGTCATTTAAAGGCACTAAACAAAACTACATTGTTGTCAGTCCACAGCCTTTTCAATTTTTCTTGGGTTTTCAGGGAACTCTTACACCCTCCTGGGTATCTAAGCCTTTTATTTGTACCTAGGCTTGTCCTTTGCCAAGTACTCCAGGCTCTGAAGTGGCAAGCTGTATCACACTAAATACATTTAAAAGTTCCGTTCTTGATGTCTTCAGCTATTGATACTCAAATTTATTGTCTAATTATAGAAATTTTAGGTCTATATCTCACCAAGAGCCAAGAGCATCTACTTCTTAGAGGAGGGAAGGTTGGTTTTCCACTGTAGAAATCATGTCTGTCTTCATCTTGGTGAATCTAGAAAATACACATGAGCAAACAGATAAATATTAGAATCATCTATAATCCAACCATCCAGAGTTAACTTGCTGGTAGTATTTTGGTAGATACCCTCATGGTTGTTGCCTATATACAGATTTAAAAGAAAAAAATGTGATCATGTAGTTCAATACTGATCTGTAGCCTTTAAAAAATTATTTTCTGAGCTTATATATCTCCTATAGCATCAGTTTTAATGCTCCCATATAGGTAACATGCTTTAATGTGTTTAATGAAACTGCTGTTGTCCACAGGTCCCGTTTCAGGACGATTTTCACGTAGAAGTTGGACACCGTTGGAGATATTGAGAATGGGGGCTGATGTTTGGTTGTTACTTGATGAGGAGGACAAGTATATATTTGTAGTCAAGCATAGGAAAGGAGGATTCTGTCCCATGGGGCTTCTTTGAAATTGTGGGTTTCCACTTGTGGAACAAATGGTGCAATTATATGATCAGCACTAAGGTGTATAAATATTGATTGAAACTTTCTTGAGATACTTGCCATCTCACTATGCGTGCACTTTAAGGCGATACTAAGTTACTATAATAAAGTATACTTTTGAAGACATATGGCCTGACAAAACATTTATTTGTATGAAGCATCTTTCAAAGATAAAATGAAAATTATTTAGTTTTATATATAAGAACTTCATACTGTTGGGGGTGAAAAGAATGTCATATTATTTGGAGCCCTCACTTGTAAAGGGCAGTAAGAAGTGTCCTGTATTAGTCATTTTTGGAGGGTCTGTCAATATTTAGGCTGTACCAGCACCCCTGGCCTTAACTCTGAGAAAAGGGTAGGAAGATGGTGGATAACCCCTTGGCTTTCCAGTCCACTGAGTTGTCTTCAGGATGATTCTTGTTAAGGCCGTCAAATCTCCTCAATTTCAGGCAACTCCCCCTGTTGCTCCACTCATTCTGGGCTAGGCTGGCTACAGAGAACTTACGTCACTGATGCTTTGATACCTATGTACATAGCAGAGAGCCTTCCCATGGAGCCTTGCTGCTCTCTCTAAGACGTCTTTGCCTTGCTGAATGTGAGTAAGGTGGCAGTGATATCCACTATCAGAACTGGAAACTCCTAGCTACCCCAAATGGATCCAGAATTCATCTTTCCTTAAACTTGGACAGTTCATCCTTAGAACCTTGCTGGGCCTCTATTTCATTTGAAGAGCAGAAGTCACAGGGACATGGCAGATTGTGCTAAAAGTCTTTGAACAAAGAAACTACAGTTAAGGGAAAATACTAATTGGAGAGAAAATCTGGCATTTTTAAGAGAAAAGTGTCTCTAAGCGGAATCAGTTTTTGTTGTTTATAATATTTATTTTGGAGAAGAAAAATAATATTTTAACAGCTCATTGCCTCCCGTAACATTTCCTTAAGCAGCATCTGATGTGCTTCAGCAATTCTGGGACAACGTCAGGCATGAGGCAGGGCCCTGACCAAGTTGGTTAACATTTCCCTAAGGAAGCAAACAGATTTTGGGGGAATTCTCTAGTCCAGAAGCAGAGGTGTAGAGCAAACTCTGGTTGCTGTGCCGTAGACTGCTGATTCAGTTCCTGTGATGATTTGTGTCTGTTTCCCAGCCCAGGCACTGAAGTTAACCCATCTTATTTAACTGAGTCAAGGGACATTGCTGACAGGGATAATAATGATAATGTCCCAGTGTTGCTTGCTATGAGGTTGAAACTGGTTAATGTGATATATCTCTTAAAGTCCCAGATCAAATACCACTAATTCCCATAGTATTTCCTGTCTTTCCCAGACAAAATTAATCCTCTTGTATTTCCTAAAACTCTTGACACATACCTAGTGCCTAGACTTAATAATTGAGTTTTCTCTCTTCAACAGAGCTTTTTGAGAGTAGGAACTAGACTCATCTCTGATGGTTTGCAGTACTTGGTAGCAGATTATGAACTAAATTGGCCCATCTACCAAGGAAGATAAACATAAGTACTCAACATTTGCCTTTAGAATATTTCAGCTCAGTTCCTTCAAGACTACCCTTTACCTCATTCTTTCTCCACCAGGTGCCTGTGAACATCTTCTCCCAGATACTTCGTTTACCCTTGGGCAAGTCTTCTCTGACTTGTATGAAATCAGAAATACTAAGCACTTTCTTACTTGTACCCCTCAAGTTCTAGAGATCTGGTGTAATCTGAAATTTCTTCCTCTCAAAAATCCAAGTTTTGTGTTTTCTATGTTCTACACTACATTTAATGTTTGTTCATCACTTCTCAGCTATTTGGCTAAGATCAAGTGTCATGCTCCCTCACAAAACTTCTGGAAAATTTGCATAATGTCATAGTTCCATGGGGAATAGTTTGAGAAACATGGAGCTAAGTAGATGATAACATTACAGCTCACTGGCAGGCTTCTCCTGGGGCGGCATCAAATGAACTTCTTTCTATAAGGAGGGATTTCTGAGACCAGGGAAATGAGCGAGCTGGGGGAGCATTACCCTGGCAGCAATGACTTTATTTAGTTGTATCTTATTCAGCCTAACAAAAGTTTTTTTTCCTCATGGGAATTTGGAATTATTTGAAGCCCAAGTTGACAGCGTTGCTGTTCACTGCTGAGAGAAATAATACCTTATAGATGCTGGGAAGATAAAATAATGAGATACATTTCATATTCCCTAAAATTTATATAGATTACCTATTATCTTGTTTCATGGTGGCCCTAAAGTATGGATTAAAACATTGTAACCTGCATGTTTTAAGAAAAACCACGCGATCTTTTAAATCATTTTCCTGTAGTTAAATTCTTATATTTTTAAGGTGCTAGTTTTAACTGCCTATTTCACCAAGAGGAGTAGCCCTTTCTTGCTAGTTAATGTCTATTCTGTCTCATTCAGTCTTGTGATTTATAAAGGAATACCATTCAACAGTGAGAGAACAAATCTCAGACACATCAGGGTTATTTTAAAAAGGAAGCTATAAAAGAATATATAGTGATGCGGCGCTGATGTTGGGTCTCAAGTGACCTTTAAAAAGCTGTACTGGTGGAACCTGTGCTGAGATTTTTGCTGTTTGTGGCCCAGGAGTGGATGGGTCCAGTTGGGGAGAAATGGTATGAGATCCAAGCAGACAGTGTATTAGTTTATTAAAGTTGCTGGAATGCAATATGCCAGAAATTAAATGGCTTTTAAAAAGGAAATTTAGTAAGTTACAAAGTTACAATTCTAAGGCCATAAATGTGTCCAAACTAAGGCATCTAGAGAAAGATACCTTGGCTCAAGGAAAGCTGATCTGGGAAGGCCCATGTGGCCGGTGTCTGCTGGTCCTTGTTCCCTGTTTGTTGCTTCCAGCTTCTAATGCCTGTGTTTTCCTCTCTAAGCATCTGTGGGCCTTCAATTTCTCTAGGACACAACTCTGGGTTCTGGCTTGCTTAGCATCTTATTGGATGGCACATGGTGATGTCTGCTGGGCTTTGCATCTCCAAACATCCATTTCTAGGTGTCTGCTCTCTCGGGTGGCACTCCAAACATGTCCAAACACCCGTGTCTCTGTCAGCTCTGAAGCAACTGTTCTCTAAGCATCTGCATCTGAGGTTTCTTCAAAATGTTCCCCCTTTAAAGGACTCCAGTAAACTATTCAAGATATACCTTGAATGGGCAGGGTCACATCTCATCTAACCAGAAGGCCACACCCACAATTGGGAGTATTACATCTCCATGGACATAATATAATCAAAAGGGTTTCCACCCTACAATACTGAATCAGGATTAAAGGACATGGTTTTTCTGGGATATGCAACACTTTCAAACTATCACAGCCAATGACCGGCAACTTTCTGGCAACTTAGCTGTGAAGTGCATTCTGCCTGCTCTTTTATTCTTTCAAGTTCAGCCCATGTTGGCATCCTGCCTTTCTAGAGAGCTGGGCATATTATCTGCCCTGACAGTGAATGAATTGAATCCCCTGCACCCTCACACCTTGGGGACTGACATGTGTCACTCTTTGCAGGTCTATCTTATTTTCTCAGAGGTGTTGTCTATCAGGGTTCCTTATTGGCAGAATTCCACATTAGTGAGCAACCACTGTCCTTTCTGAGGAAACAAAGCAATCTTTAAAAATATACCATCTTAACTTCCTGTTTTATTAGCCTAAAACCAGTCTGAATTTCTTTCTTACAACTCTATTGATTGAGAGGACTTTGGGGAAGATGGCAGAGTAGGATAGGCTGAGTTCACGCCTACACAGTGGAACAACTAGAGACAGGACCAAAAATGACGGGGTCAGCAGTTTGAGGGTATTAGTGACCAGAGAGGGACTTTTACATTCTCTATATATGGGAGGACCTGGATGAAAACGCAGAGAAATTACAATAGAGAGAATGGAGTATATTTATTCAGTCATGACTGCACCTGGGGCAGGCTGTGATGTACAGACTGGATCGGGTCCTGAAGGAATGGTGGGTGTACTCTTGCACTCCCACCTTCACAGTCAGCTTGGGAGATCTTCCACCTAGCTCCACAGCTGGGGGCTCCTGTGGGGAACACAGAAGCTAACAGACTTGATTATCTATGCACAGAAACCTTGCTGTCAGTGCATAGTGCCTACTCCCTACCCCTGAGGCAGGCTGCTGTGAGTGACTGGCTTTGGTAGACACTGGGAGACCATCCCCTTGGGAGGGGGGAGGGTACACAGAGTACAGCGAATCTAACAATTGGCTAGTGAAAGAGACACTCTGGGGCCCACTACCTCTATTTCTCCATGGAGGCCCAGAGCACCCCTAGTGTGCACGGGCCAAGAGACAGAGATGAGGGAATGAGCTACATTGCAGCACTAGGCACTCCTGGGAAGGCAGGTGAGGTTGAAGCTCTTAGTCCTACAGCCCAAGGTCATTCCACATGGGAGCCTAGGAACTACCAGACCCATCGTCCCCCAAGTGCATGCTCAGTCAAGTTGCACAGTGCTGTTCCCCATCCATCACCCTTGGAGTTTGCAGCTTTCAGCACACACAGAGACCTGCAGCCTTGACTTGGATTTGCACCATGTCTGGGTCATGCCCAGTTGGCTGCCACAGTCAGGAAGAGGAAGCCTGAGGGCAAGAGGTGGCCCAAGAGTGCATCTGCTGGGAAGACGGGGGGAAAGAGCATTCTGGAAAACTGCCTTTCTCCCTGTCCTTTAACAGATCTTCAGAGTTGCTTCTCCTGCACAAGGTCCCAGGTTTGGCAGGGAATTACTGACAAACCAAGTGCAAAAGGAGACTTTCAATGCAAACCCAAGCAACCACAAAATCCTAGATGAACAAGGGAAATCAACTTTCAAAATAACCTTATCAAGATAATTGTTCTAGTTTGCTAGCTGCTGGAATGCAATATACCAGAAACGGAACGGCTTTTAACAAGGGGAATTTAATAAGTTGCTGGTTTACAGTTCTAAGGCCAAGAAAATGTCCCAATTGAAACAAGTCTATAGAAATGTCCAATTTAAGGCATCTGGGGAAAGATACCTTGGTTCAAGAAGGCCAATGAAGTTCAGGGTTTCTCTCTCAAGTGAGAAGGCACATGGCAAACAGGCTCAGGGTTCCTCTCTCATCTGGAAGGGCAAATGGCAAATACGGCATCATCTGCTGGCTTTCTTTCCTGGCTTCTGGTTTCATGAAGCTCCCCGGGAGGCATTTTCCTTCTTCGTCTCCAAACGTTGCTGGTTTGTGGACTATGCTTCGTAGTGCTGCAGCATTCTCTGCTCTCTCTGAGTCTCTCTCTGAGTCTCTCATTCTCCAAAATATTTCCTCTTTTATAGGACTTCAGAAACTAATCAAGACCCACCCAAATGGGTGGAGACATGTCGTCCCTTAATCCAGTTTAACAACCACTCTTGACTAAATCACATCAACCAGGGAGATGATCTCATTACAGTTTCAAATATACAGTATTGAATAAGGATTATTCTACCTTTAAGAAATGGGATTTATATCAAAACATGGCTTTTCTTAGGGGGCATACGCCTTTCAAACCAGCACAATAATCAAATGCCAAGAAATCAATAAAAATATCACTTAAGCATGTGAGGATGCAAGAAGATATGGCCAAGCCAAATAACAAATTAAAAAGCCAGAGAAGACACATAATTTGGAACAACTAATCAAAGATGTCTGTACAAATCTCCTAAATAACTTCAATGGGTTGGCTAAAGACATAAAGGATATCAAGAAGACACCAGAAGAGCATAAAGAAGAATTTGAAAGAATAAATAGAAAATCGCAGATCTTATGGAAAGGAAATACAATGCAGATCAAATTAAAAATATACTAGAGTCACACAACAGCAGATTTGAAGTACCAGGAAAAAGAATAAGTGAACTAGAGGACAGGCCAATTGAATTAGAATGCACAAAAGAACAAATGACAAAAAACTATGGAAAGTTTTGAATTAGATCTCAGGGAAATGATGGACAACATGAAGCCCACAAGTATAAGAATCATTGGTGTCCCAGAAAGCAAAGAGAAAAGAAAACATTCAGGAGGATTATTTGAGAGGGTAATTGGGGAAAACTTCCCAACCCTGATAAAAGACATAAATAAGCAAACCAAAGAAGCCCAATGAACTCCAGATGGAATAAATCCAAATAGACCCACTCCAAGACTCATACTAATCAGACTGTCAAATGCTGAGGAGGAGAGAGTCTTGAGAGCAGCAAAAGAAAAATGATTCACCACATACAAGGGAAGCTACATATGACTAAGTCCTGAGAACTAAACATGTACCATGACAGCAAAAAGCCAATGGTATGATATATTTAAGATTCTGAAAGAGAAAAATTGCCAACCAAGAATTCTTTGTCTAGCAAAGTTGTCCTTCAAAAGTGAGGGAGAGGTTATAATTTTCATAGATGAACAAATGCTGAGAGAATTTGTTAATAAGAAACCTGCCCTGCTAGAAATACTAAAAGGAGTTCTGTCAGCTGAAAAAGAAAAAAAGAAAAAGAAAAATGAAAGAGAGAGAGAGGTCTGGAGAAGGGCACAGAATTTAAGAGTATTAATAACAGTATCTTAAAAGATAAAAAGAGTGAGAGAGAAAAAATAGATCTGACAAATAAAAACCTAATGAGATGGTAGATTCAAGAACTGTCTTTATAATAGTAATTTTGAATGTTAATGGACTAAAATCCCCAATTACAAGATATAGATTGGCAATGTGGATTAAAAAATATGATCCATCTCTATGCTGCTTACAAGAGATTGATCTTAGACCCAAGCATACAAATAGGTTGAAAGTGAAAGGATGGAAAAAGATATTCCATGCAAGCCATAATCAAAATAAAGCACGAGTAGCTATACTAATATATGACAAACTTTAAATGCAAAGATATCATAAGAGACAAGGAAGGGCACTATAATAAAAGGGATAATTCACCAAGAAGAAATAAGAATCACAAATGTCTATGCACCCAGTCAGGGAGCTCCAAAGTACATGAGGCAAACACTGGCAAAGCTGAAGGAAACAACAGATGTATCTACACTAATATTGGGAGACTTCAATACACCACTCTCTTCTATAGATAGAGCAACCAGAGAGGATCAATAAGGAAAATAGAACCTAAACTAATGAATTAGACCTAACAGACATACATAGATTGTTACACCCCAAAATATCAGGTTATACATTTTTCTCTAGTGTTAATGGGTATATCATATACTGGGACACAAAACAGATCTTAATAAATTAAAAAGATTAAAAATATTTAAAGCATTTTCTCTGACCACAATAATGCCAACACCCCTTTTCAAACATGAAGAAGTCAGAATGGTCATTGTACAATACCTGAAGACAGAGAATGGTCAAGTGAGAGGGAGGAGTTGTAACACAGAATCTAGGTATTAACAAAGGATTATGACTACTGAATCATTATATAAATGTTTCTTTTTCGTTAACATTAATATTCCACTCCAGGTCTGGTCCAAAGTATCCACATTTTCACCCAGGTGTGATGTCAGGTGTAAATGTAATTTTCTAGTTTTGCTTTTCTTTCATTTAATGCAATATGTAAAACAGGTTTCCATATTGCTACAAATTTAAAACACAACAGAGAATAGCCTTGAATAATAAAGTGTGTTTTTTCAAAGCACCAACCCATACTGTGGTGAATGCCTAAATATCTATATTTAAGATGAAAACTGATCCTAGCCTCACCAGAATTAAAAACCTCTGTGTATCAAAGGACTTTATGACAACAGTGAAAAGATAATACTCAATGGGAGAAAATATTTGGAAACCACATATCCAATAAGGGCTTAATATCCAGAATATGGAAAGAAGTCCTTTAATGAAACAATAAAAAAATCCAATTAAAAATGGGCAAAAGACTTAAATAGACATTTCTCTAAAGATGATACACAAATGGCTAAAAAGCACATGAAAAGATGCTCAACATCATTAGCTATTAGGGAAATGCAAATCACAACCACAGGGATCTACCATTTCACACCCATGAGAATGGCTACTATTAATAGTAGACATCTGCTCCCCTCACACCTCTCTGGAGGCGGCTGAGAAAGCACTGTGAAAGCGCTTGAAATAGGGCTACCCTGGTGGGCCTGCCCCAGGCCATATAGCTTAAGGCGTAATACTGATCTCCGGGGTTTGCCAGGGATTCGTGGGCCAAAGAAACTTCGGACCCCGTGGGAACTGAAACCAGCCCCATGCTAGTAAACTGACTCCTAGTAGACCCACCCGATTGGGCTATGAGGTGTTTGGCGGCTGCCATCATTGTCTCATACATATTTGACTTGCTGACGCCGTTCCTGGCCTATTATAGGTTCCTTTAAATGTTTTCTGAAATCAGTCCGTCTGTCCGTCCATCCATGCCTGTTAGCGGAAGAAAGCAGTGGCTGAAGAAAGCATGCCAAGCTGCCTTAACCTCCGTCAATGCGCATGCGCAGCCACGCCCCCCTCCACAACTCTCTGAGAGGAAGTCCCTGCCGTGAGGCTGGGGAACCCCGTACAGGAAGCCCTGGGGCCCCTGCGTGACCGTGAGATCAACGCTGTCAGGATGGACGCAGGAGAATTTGGGGAGCAAGAGAAGGGTGGGTTTTGATTTGGGGGCTGTGCTTCCTATCCACGTTTTCTATTGGCCAGTGGAACGGAGGAAAGTCCTGCTCTTTTTTTTTTTTTCTTTACTCAAAACATGCTTTTTTTTTTTTTTTTTTTTTTTAATCAATGGTTAATTTTGGAGGGAGAACCAGATGATTTTACCAGGAAACATTAAGCGGGTTGCAGTGTGAAAAGCTTGGCCGGAGGAGAGCAAGGCCGTTAGCATAAACCCGACCCACAGCTTTACCTGCCGGTAAGGGGATTTATAGAAAATAGTGAGTTAGTTGAAAAGTATAATTTTCACAATTTAATTTAGAGGTGATTTAGCTGTTATTTACCTTTATTTTGTGATTTCCCTTTATTTCGAACCGTCTGGAGCATTTTTATGTGGGGGCTAGATTGTATTAGACCAAAGTGTGGGTCGTATTATGGGTGGTGGTTTTTTTCTTTGTTCACCCGCCACTTTATATCCCAAACGTGGAATTTTCTTTGGGAGTGTGATTTTATGACTGTGGTATCCAGGGATCAGAAGCAGCTGAGGATAAATTTGTTAAATAGAAACGAGCAAAATTGGTTGGATCTCAGAGAGCAATTTGTATCGCGGGAAAACTCCAGTCGCCGTGAGTAGGGAGGAGGAGTTCAGTCCAACAAAGACAGCCAGAAGCTTTTTTGTTTTTTGCACGGGCGGGCACCGGGAAGTGCTCAGCATGGCAGGCGGGAACTCTGCTGAGCCACTGTGGTCCGCGCTGCAATAGGCTTTTATAGACAGAAAAAGGGAATATGTTGGGATTAAATTTTAATTTGTTAATGCAGACTGCATTTCCTAACATGGTTAGTGCAGGCGTGAGTTTGCTTAGCAGTGAGGTTAGATGGTTTAGAGAATAGGGAGGTGGCAGTAGCTGATTGGCTGATTTAAATTCTGATTTCTTGGCAAGCCAGCCATACTTACATTTTGGTTTTGCCGAAACGGAGCATAGCATGGAGCAAATCCATGTTGCGCCTACTAAATTTTATTTATTAATTCCCTCCTTTTGATTTGGCCCTTGGCCAAGTCGTGGGCTGAGATAAAATTTTAAGGCGTCAGTGCACTTTACTGTTACCGTCCGCCGGTTCTAGACAGCTTTCCTAGGACTTTAGCTTAGAGATGTGGAGGGGTTGGTCCTTTTTGTTCTCTTCCTGCTTGTGTTGTTCTAGGTGGATGGATACCATTGGTGAGATGGTAGGTGCAGTAGTTAAAAAGTTTTGAGAGAAAACAGTGCACCAGGGACACTATTATGATTATTATGAGTAGTAAATACATAATGTTTGGAGTATGCTTTTAAGCCACAGACCCCAGGATCTAAATTACCTGAAATTAAAGGAGTCAAATAATGATCTCAAGGAAGGACTTATCTTGCTTGACCATGTGACTTGTTTGACTATTTCATGTAACTGCATTTCAACTTACTTAGAAGTGTTTGAGTACAGCAGGTGATGTTGGTAACAGCATAAATTCCTCCTGGCTCAGCCAGCAAGTAGTCAAGTGCAATTTTATTATTTAAAATAACTTCACCTAAAGAATCTTAAGATTTCTGTTGCACAGCAATAGACTTTGCAGTGTAATTAGCATTTTTCCTCCTCTTATAGATTAATTTCTAGTCATAATTTGGTGTTAATTCCTAACTAAGGCATTCAGAGATCTATTTGGTATAAGAGA